>JAHXMU010000008.1:7272785-7302586 GCA_019455685.1 Philornis downsi
GCCGAGGGAAGCCATTTGGACAACATTATTTTTAAGTCTTAAAAATTCCCATGCTTATACTTTTTAAAAATACAAATATATTTTTTTTATGTTTCGTAGTTTTTTTTTAATTGAATATTTAAACCGCCAACACCCTTATGGCCCACCCTGTACAAAATGATGATCCAATCAACAAATTATTTTTCACGAGCATTTTCTGGGAATCACATTAGTTCTCGCCACGAGTTCTTTTTTGTGTCTTCTGTCGACTGGAAGGAGAACAATATTAAACGGAGCCATATCAGATGAATACGATGGTTGTTCGATAATGTTTGTTGAGTTTTTGGCCACAAATGATAGCCTTGTGAGATGATGCGTTATCGTTGCCTATTTCAACGAATTTGGGCTCTTAGAGGTCACACAAAGCACTGATAACATTTTTGATTTACCGCCTGGCAAGAATTCCGAGAGCACAATGCCGTGATAATCAAAGAACACGGTCAACATTTGTTTGTCTTTTGATCGAATTTGACGAAGTTTTTGCAGTCTCGGCTCAAAGCATTCCGCCATTCTGAAGAAATTTGCATTTGATGTTTGATACTGAAGTCATAAAAACATGGTAGGTTATTACATATCTGCCTGGTTTGGTTACAGTGTACAGATATTAACCAAATACAGCCAATAGATTTAAATTAAATTTAAATGTATACTTTTTCTTTTTAATTTTGCTTCATCTAGAAAAAATAGAGAAAGTGGTTAATGCGATTTTTCGCTGGTCCAATACCCGAACGCCGGATTTTGAAATGATACGAGGTGTTCAAAAATGTAAATCAGCCACACATGTTATGGTAACCTGCCTGGTAGCTATTGAGTCCATAATAATAATTATGTTTCTAAGCAAAATACCACTAGGCTCTTTTTTCAATAATTTTCGGTTATGGTTACGGTTTGGTTACCTGGTTTTTGTGATTTACATTCATAGTTTATAACATTTAACTAACAAGTCAGCAATCAAAAAACAGTTTCCTTCCCCTCTGCGGATGACGAAGTAATTGGTTTTTTTAATATCATCTCAACCTTCATGGCGTTACCGTAACGGGTATTCGCCTTTAGATACTAATGCGATACGCTCCTGTCTTCGCCAGAGTTTTAAAATCGTACAACCTACATCCTTTATCTTCGTTGCCTTTACAACCTCATGATGAAGACGATGATATTCCAGTGTTTGGTGGTGTACATATGTCTGTGTTTCGGTTAATATACCGTATGTACGAATGTATTTCGGTTGCTGGTTTTTATTATTATAAATTTCAATTTTCTTTCTTTTTTTTTGCCGTTTATTATTATATTTCTGTTGCTTTGTATTTCAAGACTTTTGGCCAAATACAAACAAAACCGCAATGTTGACAATTTCTCCTTTGTTGCGACTGTATGAGTTTCTCTTTCGATCCGTTTGCATACACCGCTACTCACAGCGCTTCTTCCACCCCTAACCAAACATTCATTTTAGTTTGGCATTGTTTTCATCTTTGTTTCTGCAGCGAAGGAGCCACCGCCACCGTTGGGATCTGCTTTTGAAACGTTTGCGAAATGGCAAACAACGTAATTGAATGTCTCAGGTGTTCATCAGACTTATGTTAAGCCTTTCACGGGATTTTTCTAAGAGTTTTAGAGCGCAATGTCGTTTTTTTTTGTGATAATACCAGCAGTTGTTGGTGGCACCGCCACTTCTGCCGCTGTTGCTGGTGAATGAATGAATTCATTTATGAGTTGTTTTGAAGAGGATCGAAAAACACATGAACAGCAATAACAAAATATAATTGTTTTTTTTTTTTTTTTTTTTTTTTTTTTTTTAATAAAAATTGTTACAGTTGGAGAATTAGAAGGATTATTGGAGTTAGATGGCGCATATCGCTCCTGTTAGACCAGTGACTGACGTAGGCCACCTACGTTTAATATATGACTGCTGCGTTAGACCCGCCAACCTATAATAGATTCTCCTCTGTCGTGCGCATCAGCTTCTCCTTTTTGTGCGTAATTTATCATAAGGCAACTTATATTTCTAATTATGAAATTCTTAACGCAACAAAATATGTAAAAGATTCCATTCGACTAATTGCAAAGGAGAAAAATTTACTAATTAAAGTCAAGGAAAAGAAAACCTCGCCACCTACAGATGTCAGTGAACAGTACCTTTTCATAAATACGGTGCGTTGCACAATAATGTTGCCCTACATCAGTATGGATTGAGGGTTGGACTAAATTAATTCGAGGATTTTTAAGCCGACTGTCTGTTGGACATGCTACACAGCACTTTCTCTCACGAAAAAAAGACGATTTTTAATTAATAAGCCCAATTTTTCAAAGCCTGATGGACCAGAAGTAAGAAAATTCTGAAAAAAAGTGAAATGTTATTACTATTTATTGATATTGTTTGTAAAATAAGTGGAAATGAGACGCAAAATCTTTGTCACAGTTTTTAAAAAATTGTTGTTTTTTTACGTGTTTTAATCAGGAGAACCGAAAATTTTTTCATAATTTGGTTAAACATTCAATAGCCAGGAAGAGGAAAAAAATCAGTACAGAAATTTCAGGCAGGTGAACTGACTGACGTATGTCTTCACCCAATGCGTGTGAGGAGTGCCAGAAGCGGGTTGTTTCTTAACAAAAAATACTCTGAATTAAAGCACAATAAAATAGTCAACATTTTAAATTTCTGAAGTCCAGCGCATAGAAATTGTAGAGAGATAATAGAAATTTGATAAGGTCATGACAGTTAATTCCGTTTTCATTCTTAGAATTTAATTCACCAGAATTTAATTCTCGAATTTGGCTGAATTCAGTACAACTACTGAAGACATATTAAACTAAAATAATGAATGGGTTACATCAGTCATTTGTGTGTGATTTGCGAAAATGAGCATGGCGATTTGGTCGATTTTCTGAAGTTTTACGGAAGATTATTAATCAGTTCAATTTGCAATGGATCTAGATTGCTGCCGTTTACTAGTTAAAGATTACAATAAAGAGATAGAATTTCGGAAAAAAGTAAAATTTCTGTGGGAGGTTCTAGAAGGGTGCGGCATTGCCCTCCATTATTATTTTAAGCTCACCAAATGCATGACGTGTCCAAATTTGATTTCAATACAGCAAAATAGCTTGTAAGACATGAAAACAAATGGCTTAAATTGGCCATTTTATGAGAGATAATAAAATGGGTGTCTCAATTTTCTAAAGTGGTATAAATCGCACTAAACATTTATGAACAAAAAATTATTGCAGTCTACAAATTGTTTGGGAAGTGAAAGAAGGGCTAGATCGATATAGCTAATTTAAACATTTCAGCTACAACCTGGTAAAATATTAGGCTGTGTTAAGTGTTAAGGGGATTCATAAATATTAACTACTACTATCGCGTCTGTCAGCCAGCCAGCCAGACTGATAGACAGACATTGAGATAGACTCAATTGAAGTAAAAAGTAATGAAAGTTATTTGGTGGAAAGATATTTTGTACCTTAAACTCTTTCATTTGGGTGTATCTTAATTCTTTATGGTGAAGGTATAAAAATGTTGCGCAACATAAACAAAGTTTTTATTGTGCATGCAAAATCTAAAGGAAGCAAAATCTGTCAAAGGTTCGTGGGTTAGAAAACAAGAGAAATATAAACTTATGGAGGAGGATAAAGATTTCATTAGTTCCTTGCAATAAAATCATCGAATTGCCCATAACTTCTGCCGCAGCTTGATATATATAACATTCGCTTTTGCGTTATCATGGGGCAGCTGTGTAATTTACGGTAAAAAGTAAAATAATTGCTAAATTTCGCATTCGCATTCCTTTCATGCCAAATTTGTTACAAATTATTCTATTCAATAGGATGTTAAATTAAGATTATGTCTTGAAACTTGTAGACCTATATTTGGTTGAAGTGCAAGAGATTTAAAGACAAGTGAGAAATTTGTTTTAATATTCATAGAGAATATAAGTTTCCCAAGTGGTGTAAAATTTGCTCAAAATCAGGTCATATAATGGGACATTAGAGAGTGACTAAATATCAATTTTATCGGAGGTATCAAAATACATGGTCTGATTCCGTCCATATTTTGTATTTGAATGAAAACGACAGACATGCTGTTGCTAAACTTTATCGCTTCTACTAGAGACCTATAGTGTTATCGAGTCCCATAGATCTGTTTCTATGAGAGGTACAAAAAGACAGTTCTATTCTGTTCAAAGTAGACACCACGAACATATTACTTACTCATTCACATATATATGTGATGACAAATGTAGACATTAATATGTATTACATATTATACGAGTATATACATATATCCTAGAATTGGTTCATCCGATTATGTAATAACTGAACATTCATAACATCCGCTTGCAGACAGTATCCTTCTCCATATTTTCGAGATTAAAGCAGCGTTCCATACGAATAGACTATTTGTTCGTCGAAACAAATAACTTTTTTTATTCTCCTTTACCACCCGATTCAGTTTGTTTAACTTCTTTTCATTGCTTGAGAAGGCTGCAGCAATGCCTTTCAACATACTCTATCTTACAAACATATTAATTCATGCAAATTTTGGTCAGTATAAGATCATCTAATATGATGTTGTAAAATGAATAAATTTCAAGGTCGATTGTTGCCTCTAGAAGATTTGAATGGTCCTAAATTTAGATATTATTCTTACTCTGATCAAGCAAGACTATATGCCAAATTTAATTTATATACTTTTATTTTCGTTCAGCATTTAGGATATTTCACCATACGAGTAAACATACAGTATACAGTAAACATTCGCTTATCCAATCACCATATGCAATTCGAATAGCTGGTGATTCTAACGGCGTAGTGAAATACGCTGGGTATTCTATAATTCGAACAGATTTTAATTCTATAACAAGGTTTACGTGTCTTTGACATCAATACTGGTCAAAATTACGCTAGAAGAAAAAAAAACTTTAAGAATACTGACTGGTTGGATCGGTTTATAATAGATAACAAATTCGACTTTGCTGTCTTATTAAATAATTAAATGGGGCAAACATGGAATTTATTCAGCATAATCTTGGGCATTATTTCACAAGGAGAGAGCTAGTTCGCCATACTTAATTAGGGTTATGATTTCGTTAATTATTTTAGTTCTGTAAATAAATAAAGTTTACCCAGGTATGTACCCCACACTGGCCAACTCAATCGACTCGATCTTGTGTACTGCACTGTTCATTTGCTTCAGTATTGTATTTTAAGTTTGCTGTTAATAAATCTCCTGACACAGCGTATGCACAGATGTGTGTACACACACAAACACACTTTCGCACATACTAAACTATATGTATGTATGTTGAGTTCGTACATATGCTTTGTATAACACTGTTGCATATTTTTCGGCATCAAGTTTTACTCATTACCATGAAGACCATAAATCTTTGTAAGAAAATTTGAGACAAACTCTTCGCATATGGCCTTCTGGTGGATTCCGTTTTCTTCGTTTTTGTTTTTTTTTTTTTTTGCTTCTTAACATCAGTGAATGAATAAACAATACATAAATTGTTTCTCTTCGTGCTAAACTTTTGTGGTTAATTTATTAACTAAATATTGGAGAGACAAGTAGAAAGTGCCGTTTTTTCTGGATAGTTGTACCGCATGTGTTCCCTCGCTTTTTATGGTTCGCATTTAATTACTTTAATGTCTCTGTAGAGAAATCATGTTTTTGTTCTAGCAATTAATCCTGTTTGTTTAAACGTAAACACGTCCTCCATTCGCTTTTGTTCTTTGAATGTCCACCGAAATGTTGTGAAAATTCTTTTTATTTATTCCGAATTGTGTTCCGTTTTTAATGTCATAAAAATTGACATTTTGTACGTGATTTGGAAAAGTTTTTATTGCTTTCATGTTTAGCTAATAACACGAATTGTTCATCTTTTAAGCGTAAATGCGAGTTATTATTGATTTATAGGCAATCGGCAATAGCCATTGATGGCTTTTGTTTTAGGAGCTGAGGAAAATAATAAATCGTGTGAACATGTGGAAAATGTATTGAATAGGAGAAAACTGGTATATTGGGATAAAATACTTAAAATCGTTGATTGTTTTTAAGAGCTGGAGGACTTAAAGTTGCAGTAAACCAGTTAAAAGTCATCGGTAAGAATTTGTCTTCATTGAGCAGGTAGCACCCGAGGTTTATCCAAGTATGTCAGTGACTTAAAAAAGCTTCTCACATTTAGCGTGCTTACTTGCATTTCCATTTCTAAAATTGTTGAGTGTTGCGTATTTATTTTGTTGATTACTTCATTATCTAAAGTGTCTATCTGTCCATCGTTGTGGAAGAGTTACATGTTTGTATCCACAACCATATGCGCGACAGACGACGTGAGTCATAGTCATTGTCATTGCCCCATGATTTGTGTAGTGTTGTAATTTTATGCTCGATACTTTATAGCTTAAAATTTTGGAGTAGCGAATACTTAACTTCAATGTCGACCAAAAATTGTTTAGTATAGAAACACAAAACAGCTACCGCCCATGCTATGGTTTTGTTGCTGTTGTTCAGAAATTCTTTCCTAGAAATAGGCAGACATTATTCTGTCAGCGCCCAATGGAATGACGTCGTGTATGTCAAAACTGAAGCCCCTATAGTCCTTCTGGATACGAAGGGGGAGAATCGGCTACAAATTATATTGTTTGACCAGCAAAAGGAAATGATCTTCGTTTATCATTGAGAGGCATTCGGTGTTATTGTCCAGAACCCTTTTCCCACTAAGGAATGTTATTCAAACTGCGTCTACATAATGAAGAACTGAGCTACCAATCACCTCGTATATCATCACAATCGCTCTATAATTCTTGCCCATGATGTAAGTCTCTCTCATTCACGTCATCGGAGATGATATTATGAAAACTGTATTTTCTGACTGTCGGACTAAGCCATGAGTGACATTCCTAGAGTGACATTACAGATCAGCAGAACAATAATGAAACATTTCTTCTTAGCGCGAATAGCAGCTATCCAGTACGATGGGTTAAACCGCGGAACATGGCGTCTAAAACCCTCACCAACTAAAATCCCAAATCCAAGCTCATTCCTCTCTACGCATTAGCTCTTGCTGATGTCGCGTATTAGATGGCAGCGATGACAGCTTTATACTTATCGTGGATATCCATCAATTGGAGGTGGTAAAAGAATCTGGATATTACAGGATACGTGTAAATTATGGTCCTTACCAAGTTTGCGGAGTTCACCAAGGTTTAAGAGATTTCTGCTTTTCCTTTATTTATTATTATTTATTATTTAAGTCTTTGAACTGCTTTCAGTCTAGGACATAAAGTCGAGTTTCAGTAAAAAGTTATTATTCACTCACATAACACTTTTGGTATTTGGGTTACTCTAACTAGTCGACGTTTTACTTCAACTACCACCAGACAGGTTGTCCGCTGGCATTACCAAGGAATACTTGACCCAAGATCGGAGGCAATTGACTAGCAGGATTGCTGACAACCAACGGAGAGTTCGAATTAGGAAGATCTCACACAATAGCTTTTTGCACATATAGATAAGAACAAATTGAAGCAAAAGTTAAATATATGTGTTACTGTAATCTGAAAGTACGTCCAAATTGTCATTAAAAAACATTGAAGTAACTGGTTTCAGTAACCGAATAGGCTAAGATTCGTTTTTCAAATCTCCCCCTATTTTTTAATTCTTTAAGTATTAATTACCAAGTTAAACTGGCTCAGTGCTTTTTTACATGGAGACTAGGAGAATCAACCATTATCCGATATATTATCTGTATGCTATCCGCTGGACAAAAATTCAACAATTTAAAAATCGGTTGCTCTTTAATGCCCGGAGCTCCCGAATATATATTAAAAACATATCTTCCTCTTAATACAATATCAAGTTCAAGGATCCGCAAATTAATATTCGTTTTTTTTTTTTTACTTTTGACTTTTTTTTATATCGCCTATTTATGGAATCTGCTCAAAAAATGTGAAATACTTTTATCTGGGAATAATCTTTCTATTGTTCCTCAAAGTTTGTGATAATAAATTGATTTGCGGTTACATGGAAGGTATTTTAAAGACCTTTAACTGACGTCAAAATATCGATGCTAATAATGTTGACCTTTTTGACGCCAATTTAGTTCATATTTATCATAAAATCGTTTTTCCATTATTGATGCTTCAGGAGCTATGAGAATAGTTAATGCAAAGGATAGGCATCCCGTTCATGGCAAGTCCACATTACCTATTAATTGATTGGTTTCGATATTAGTTAGAACTATTTCTGAATTGCAATCCCAATATTGTTGTTATGTTCTTCTTCTTCTTTTTATGCTCTCCTCTTACCGGGTACAAAACAACGAATTTTAATATTAATAAGAATATTTTGCCGATTTTGTGAGACAACTTTGTTAGATAAATATCTTCTTAAAATTCTAAAATTGATACGAATACATTTGTCTTAAAAAATACATTCAACTTATCCAAAATATTCTAAGAATTCCTACACCTAGATCCAGCGTAACAAATTTCACCAGAACTTTCTTTCAAATCAATTAAATTTAGCTCTATGAAGTTGCCCATCCTTCGAAATTTTCTAAATCTACAGATAGTACGAAAACTTTTTATTTACAAGACAATAAATTTTCAAGTAATTTCACTTTAATTTGCTGAGAAACTTTCGACCTTAAGAATGGGCATTAAATTCCCTTTAAATTATTTTATTACCCATCAACCCCGCTTTTTGGTGTTGTAATCTTATGGATAGCGATGAAATGAATTCCCTGAATTCCCATTATGTTTAGGCGTTAAGCATTCTAAGAACCACATACTACGCTTATTTGTAAGTAACCCATAAACTTTCTTTTCACAGGACATTCCATTGTCCTCGTGTGTGGGTTTGTGTGTTTGAATGTGGCAGATGAATTGAGTAAGTATGGAGCTGCTGAGTTTACGAAAACTTTACGCGTTTTTATGTTACCAAAGTTGATATTACAAAAGAGTTAGTTGTACAGGATGTTATTAAAAACCTATAAGAAAACTTGGAATTTCATAAATACCAGAACAACACTCGCCGGAAAACACGAGGGTGTTCCTCGGAATCCCATAAAAAAGCCGCTTGTAACCAAACAGATAATGGTTTCCGCTTAAATGATAATTTAGGGATTGTTTTCTGAGGATATTTGTGGGTTTCACCAACAGTTGTTAAGCTAAGGGGTTGTGAAGAAACAAAATAGTGTACTAGAAAAATTTCGGTCAGTTATCAAATAATTCGTATTGAAATTATTTTTATACAACTCAATGTGGCATTTGACTTGCAATATATTTGAACTTTACCATGTATCTTGTAGAAAAATGTATATATAATGCTCATTATACAATCTTATTTGTCCACCTATATGCAGCAAAAAAAAAAAAAAAGAAAATGATAGCAAATCCAATCTCGTTTGAGCTTTTTTTCAATTTATTTCCGCTAAATGACTCTTCACTATTAATTATTTTTTAACTTTGTTTTTTATTTATGCTAGAAAAATGCACCCGAAATGAAATCTTTTGACTTGCAACAAAGATAAACTAATAACAAGTGCATATGGAGTAAAAGTTGTAGCATTTAAAACTTTTCCTCTTAACCAAACATTTGGTCACACTAATGTTAAAATATTGCGGTAATCACATTTTATTATAATTTGTTTTTCGATTTGAAAACATTAAGTACTTTTTGCAGGCGGCCGTCTTACCACTAAAGTGCCCTCGTGTCGCTGAAACTAATGGATTTTGTTTTTTTTTTTTTTTATTCAATTCTCTTTCTTTAATTAGCATACAAATTTGTTTTTAATTGCCCCAGTTATTGACAAGTTGACAACTAGATAATATTACATGATATTAAATGTGAATATTGAAGAATATATTTAGCACAGTTAGAATGATCCGACTTGGATGAAATATGCATCGTTTTATTCGATAACTTGCTGCCGTTTTGAAAGTTTAAAAAATCTCGTCCCTGCTGAAAAAAACTCAGACAGTCCATTTTCACTAGCTTGCCTTGATGCGAATTTCAAAACCATCCACCATAGATAATGTGGATAAATAAAAATGAGCTTCTGGCAGGTCGCTACCGATGTGTGTGGCTTGGCGTGGTCCTAATGGAACACAATTCCTCTCCTATTGGCTCGAGCTGATCTTGGCAGTACAGAGAGCGGCTTATACGAGATGATGCCAGTCCCTCCAAACACGCAGCAAAACCTTCACGGCCGTCAATCCCGTTTTGTCTGCCGTTTGTGACGGTTCATCGCGATTCGACCACAGCCGGTTTTACTTAACTCTGTCGTAAAGACGAGGGTTTTTATGGGAGAGTCATAATGCAATTACTTTCAAAATGGCAACAAGTTGTTGGACAACACGGTCGCTATTTGGCCCAAATTGAATTATTTTAACCGTGCTAAATAAAGTTTTCTAGCTCATGCAAAAATAATGAATTCGTTTTTGGTACACCTTGTATTTCGAATCTGTCTCATAGAACGCCCATAATTCAAGTCAATTTCTAAATTTGCATACTTCTTACTGTAAAATCCGTGGCCACAAAGAAAATCGGCTTCACTTAAATTGGGACAAAGTTGGGTTCATTCGTACATTTTAGTGGTTTTTTAAAACAGCAATTTTCGAGAAAATCCGTAATATCTCTATTTTATTATTAATTTTTATTTCAGTATTTATTTATTACTTTAGTTTACGTCATCAAAGCCTATGTTGTTATCTAAACGCCGTATATTTCGATAGTTATAACAAATTTCTCTTGATACGTCAAAACACTAAATTGTTAGTTAAGGGTACGGGTACCTATGCGGGAGGTAGTCGTTTTTCCTTGTTAGCACAGAAATATTTGGCAAGTCTTGTATCTCAATTTGTTAAAAATTTAATTTTGATATTCGAATTCGATTGGTATCGGACTCGACTTTAAATACCCACTTGAAGGAAGTATAAAATCAAAAATGAACCTCATCGATATTGTATAGGGTAGCAAAAATGTGGTATGGAATTTACTTAAAGATCTCAGTAATGAATTTTCTTTCATGAATAATATGTGGAATCATATTCGTTGGCATCAAACCATCCCATTTTTTGTACTTTTGTCACAGCCATCGATTAATGTCCGCCCGCAGCCGTGCCTCTGCTGAAAGCAGGATAGAGGCGGCTTCGCTTCGGTTTGTAGTCTGACATTTTGCATACAAAAAAATGAGCAAGCTAAGTTTGAAATTGGCCAGCTATTACTAAACCGACGCAGCCTGGACAATCATCCAAACTAATAGATAACCGTTATTATATTTACATCAAAACGTTTTTTTTTGTCGTTGTCCCGTGATCATTGAAGTGAAATTGGGATGCAAATTGTCTTTCTTTGGCTTCATGTATTTGTTATGTAATGTATTTCTTATATCATGTATTTATCTGTATTATTTTATATATGTAAAAAATATATTTTTTGTTTTTACATGCTTGACGAAACGAAAAATACAAGATGTTTGACTAAAACACCCTAAAAACGCGGCGAATGGCGTTTTTGTTTATGACGTGTTACTCCAGTGTGAATGCTTTCATAAGATAGGATATACATATGTCGACATTTAGCTGCATTCTGTCGTATCGTTTCGGTACAAAATGCCCTTTATTCGTCAACTGAAAATTATATATGAACGCAATTCTTGCTACGAAATTCAACAATTTTATGACAATTTCGTTATTTACAAAGACAATCTCAACTATTACGTCTTTAAGGAACCGCTGTAATTTTGGCTTATTTTCAATGGAAATTAGGCTAAGTTATTATTTTATGTGTGAAAAGAGGTCGTTTTTGGCACGTCAGTTTATCTGGCGATGAGTTGTTACGCCAACTATGAAACCATAACACGCAGTCGTCATAAGTGGGACAATTTGGATCAGTAGGAAAAAAATTGCTCATACAAAATTCTCAGAATTCTCAGGATTCGACTAACATTTTTACTTTTTATTCCCCAACTAAAGCCATCGTACGACTGTAGTTGATAAATGGGAGGAGCAACCACTGCACTATAACACATTTTTGAGGGAAAACCCAAATTTCGGACATTTCACCGAAGAAATAAGATAAATCCATATACATATTACGTATGAGAACAAAACATTTTTGCTGAACCACTTTGAATGGGATTATCAATATCAATTTGTGAAGCATTTATTAGACTTTTCTTTTAATAGATTTCTTGCTAGACTACTCAAAATATCGAGTAGACCGCTGCTCAAAAAAGATGTGCCAATTCGAAATTTCTAAACTAACAGCGTTAAAAGAAAGAAGAAGAAAAAAAAAAAAAAAATAAATCAAACTTTATAATATATATATATATATATATATATATTTGATATAAAAGAGCTCCCATCTTGTTGGCGCAAAATAACAATATCTGAAATTATTCACAGAGCAAATGGTTTTTTTTTGGCTAAGTATCCGGACGAAATTAGAACACTGACCAATAGAAGAACGATGCTTCGAATGGACTTAAAAACATTTAATTACCGAAGCCAATGGCCAAAAGCTGAAATACTGAAACGAACCAAAACAAATTTACGCGATTTGATCTTTATAAGATGCCCAGGTTGAGTTTAATAAATAGAAACAAGGAATTATCTTTAATAAACTCCTTATAAATGAGAGTGGATGACTGGGTAAAGCCTAATTGTAAAGGTCTCAAGCTTGTATTCAATATGTTACTAGAATAATTTTTGCCAAATACATTTGTTTAATAACGTACGTTTTTTTTTTTTTTTTTTTTTTTTTTTTTTTTGAATGGCAGAAATTCAGGGTCATATTAAGTGGCAGCAAGACTTTAAAAATATAAAATCCATGCCCACATCCCCTCGAAAACCATGGACACTAAGGAGAAATCTTTATGTAGCTAAATTTATATAAAATAGATAAAATAGTTTAAAATATGTATTGTTTTATGCCCTTCGCCAACGCATCCCTTTATATGTTCATCTTAGCCGGTGTCGTTTTCTGGCCTCTGTCAATCCTAAATTTCATTTAAGAATACAGGATGCCTCGTTTTCTTTCGCTGGCTAACTAATTAAAACATTTGTCTTAATTTCTAACACCTTCTTGTGTTGGCTGTTGTTATTTTGTAACGCTTGGCAATGTTAACTTTTAATTAATTCGTAAACAAAATACGATGGTTTTTTTGTTGTTGCTGTTTTCGGTAGTAAATTAATATAAACGTCCGTTTGCTATCGCTATTGTTCGCAAACCTGGTCTACTTGGGAAGAGTGAGAGGTGTAAAAGGTTTTTGGTTAATTTAATATATGGCTAAATATCTTATGACCACATTTCTCCCCTTATCTTGGCTGGGGTGCTGGTGTTAGTCCTGGTCGCCGCTTTGGCTGGCTGGTGGCTCCCGTGCTGCTGCAATAGTAACGAGAATTAATGGTTTTTAGTATGACACAATTACCGAATGACTGCCTAAAGATTTTCGTATTTTGTGTGTCATTTAATACACCTTCTCAATATACAAATACAACTGGAGGGTATTGAGGTTATTAAAGGTCAACATTCAAACAGAGTGGTAGGTAGTTGTGGGGGGGGGGCCCCCCTGATTAAAACCAGGTTGTGTCTGATGTTTTCGATCGTTTTAAAATGAAAAGGTATTGATATACAGCAATTCACTGTCACACATTAAAAAACTTACTGAAATGGAAAATGGTTCAACGAAAATATTCTTCAATTTGAAGATTTTTTGTTTTGTCAAATTTATCTTATTCATTAAACTATTGATTTTGTTTTTCTTTTTTCAATTTTTGTCACCTGATCTGATGATGCATATTCAATTTTACATAAAATTGATTTCCGGAAAAAAAATTAAAAAACATTTTTTGACGCCATATTTTGAATTTGGAAATCCTTAATTCACCTTAATATAACACCAGAGGGTTTTGAATAAATATCTCGACGTACTTTCCAGTTTTGGTTTAACATTTTCGCATACGAGCATATACATCGAAAATGTATAAAAAGGACTCAAAGATTGTATTTAACGAAATTTTTCTCCGAGGGACGATAAATTTTGTTTTAAGAAATTTTAATTTTTTTAGTGCAAAATGGTAGCTGCTTCAAAAATATGAAAAAAAAATACACACGAAACTTTTAAATTCGTTATTCAATTTCTTACTCATGTTGTTTGTGAGTAAAACGATCTTTCTTTAATTACTTTGGCATTTATGTTGATGAAGGAACAAAAGCCTATCCAATTCGAACTCTAGTGGATGAGGTGTCAAAGGTAAAACAAGACCGGAAAAATCGCATAAAAGTAGCTCAACAATCAAGATTATGCCTACTGTTTCCTTTGTTTATAACGGTTGTACGCATTACGAGTTTCCTCAGTAAAAGCAGAGCCGATTTCCGAGTAGGCAACTCTTAGTTTATGCAGGACAATACTGCGTCATCTCATAATGCTTTGGCTCTCCATGAGTTTTTCATTAAAAATTCAACCAGCAACGCACTCTAACCAATGTATTCATCCGATTTACTACCCTGTGGGTTTAGGCTATTTTCTAAACTCAAAAAATCACTTTTGACTTTTTGGTATCCTTAGAGGATTAGGAAAACGGTGGCTACAATGTATTTCTGTCCGATGGGAGAAAGTTTGAATGTGATGAAAACGATTTGCACGAATAAATAAAGATTTCTGCGAAAATTGTCTCTAATTTTGGATATAGTAGGAGAAAAATAAAAATCATATTGTTTGCTTTAAATAGAATAGATTTGTAGTCACGCCTTAAGATTTCATCATTAATGGTGCAATAAGCTGAACAATAAGCTGAGCTAAGTTCATATAAATTAATTACTTAAATACATCGAATCATATCTATTATACTATTTACTCTCTGAGCCAATTTTTATTATTTTTTTTTTTTTTTTTGGTTAGAGAATTTTGACTCTAAAAAAACGGCCACCTCCGCCCCTGTGTCACCTTAAGACTATCAAAATAAAATTCAACCAAAATGAAATGACAAGGCCTAAAAATGTACCTCAACTAAATTGGCTGGCAGACTGACTACACAGTCACAAAGGGAGAGAAACAAATAACAAGAATGAATCTGAACCTAAAAACAATTCCAGCAATCAACCTAAGACGTAGAGGCAGATATTATTTCGTAGCAAACGAATAACAAGAAGCATCACACCCTTATTCGTGATGGTGTTGGTGCGTGGGTGGTGGTGGTGGCAGGATAACAAAAAATAATTGGGCACCATATGAAAACCAACGTCAACGACGTAATTTTGCGACATTAAGTCGTGAAATTAATTTATGCCTGCAATTACGACGCGTCGTCAATAAAACACATTCATCTTGAGAACAAAAGTTAATTGGCTTTTTTTCTGCTACAACTTTTAGAACTTCTGTTTCGGTTGCTTGACTTGATGATGGCCGAACGCTGTTTCTTCCTCTCCTTTTGGTAAGCAAGGCATGCTCTTAATGTTCTAAGGCTTCCAGAGTAAATAACCAATTTTACCGTGAAAACTCCTGGCATCTAAGGATCTCGTATATTTAGAAAGAGCTGAGGGAAGAAAAAAGTTTCGCTAAATTTCCATAATTTGTCGATTTTTATGCACGATACATGATATTTTTACGTTATAATTAGTTTCACCCACAGCCTCCTAGCAGCAGACGCCACTAACAATTCCACATACCATGGAGGACTTGTAGTCAGTCGCCTTCTACCAACTGAGTTAATTGGGTGCAAATTTCCTTGTATGACCACCGGGTGTGATTATATTTTCGCCACATATGTTCGAATGGAATGCACGTACATTGCGCGAGCTGTTTTCGTGATAGCCGTAAAAGTTATGATTAAACTACGTAAACCAATTAAAATTGCACGAAATCTTCTACGATGACCACATAACATTCCGTTCAACGTGAACGAATGGGTACCTGTTCAACCCCCCATAACATTCAGCTTCGCCTAATGTGTTACCATGATGGTCATGGTCGCTCGTTTAAATGCCACATTATGATTCTTAAATCATTTTAACTGTATAGAATAGAAAGAAACAAATTCTGTTGTTGCCACATTCATATTTTGATACATCCTCCCCAGATGTCCATGTGTGTGTATGTGTGTCAATGTGTGCGAAAATGGGGGCGTATTTTTATTACCATAAAGGTCTAATTTTTATAGTATTTTATTATCATTCCTTTATTTTTATCATTGTGATTATAACTGTTATTATTATTATGACCACTACGAGTATACGAATGAGACTGCAAACAATTTAGTTCTGCTAGGATTTACTTGTAGCAGCAGCACTGTGAAAGAAGACAGGGTCCATGTAACGTTCGAGAGAGTGTATGTGACGTTTAGACAACTCAAGCTAAAACAAGTCGGAAGGAATTTTTTTTGTTCTTCTCCAATTAACCACGCCAAGGTTTTATAACAATTCTACAATCTGATCTTTCCAATTTTATTTATATGTATATATTTTGGGTATATACTCGTATTATCGGGATTGGGACATTCAAAAAGTAATTTTTAAAGTGATTGTCAAAATTGTTCTTGCCGTTAAGTTGGCTTAACAATTTTTTATACGGAGAACGAATTGGCATTCAGTTTATTTATTGCCTGATTTCATAATGGGTAAAACTATCGAACTAAGAATTTGTCTCAAAATTTGTACTGCAAAGGGAGGCTTACGCTGAATCGACTTTATCGCTCTAGTCGGCCATCAACGTCTTCGACTAGGATTAACATCAATAAAGTGAAGGGAAAGGTAACTGAAAATTGTTATTTAATTAATTAATCAATTCTTATCAGTTTACTCAGTTTACATGATTGTTTTGATATTAAACGCATTGCCGCTGAGTTACGTGAAGGTCGCTGAAGACGTGGTAGAAGGAGTCAATTTCGTTACTACATTCATAAAATGCATTATGGTTGGTAATGAGAGGATAAGGGGAGAGTGGACAAGTTTTGGAATGGTGTTCTCCAACTGAGACGAAACCGAAAAAACAACGTCAAAGTCGACAAGGAAATGTTGATTGTCGCTGTGCAATCGGAGTTATTGCTAGAATATCAGATGGTAAAAATGAACATTATATAAAGAGTTTGAGGGAGAAAATTGATGGAAAGAGACTTGAATTGAATAAAAAAAGCTCATTTGCACCACGATAACAATTTACCAGACTATCATTATGAACGAGTTTTAATTCGAATTCGAGTCAAAAACTCGAAAGATATCTTTGGACAACCATCCAATTTAACTGATATTTTTTCTTTTTCCATTTCGAGGCAACCATTTTCAGCCGATAAAATGTCTGTCTTTAGTCAATGGACTTTATGTCTTCTATCGACTGAAAACTAGAGAATTCTTTTCTGGAAATTTGCTTTGAAAATGTTTTGATGAATGGTTCAATGGCATAAGTATAATATTTGAGAAGAGATTATGTTTCGAAGGCGATACAATAACTTTGAATGAATAATAAATAATTTTTGTTTTTGTTTGTTTGTTTGTTTTCTGGTACTTTTTCACAGAATTTGTATCACTGAACTGGTATTTATTTCTATTTTATTATAGTATTCGTATTTTTGAAATGTTTTGATTTATAATATAACTGGGGCGATTCCTGCTACAAAACGCAGAACCAAACTATTCACAAAAACCACTTCCAAAACCATGTTCATAGATTGCAAAAAATAAATTGGAAATATTGGATATTAAAAACACAATGGGGGTTTTACGATTTTTTTCACTAATATCGGTTGCGAAACCTAAGCCCAAAAAAAAGCCAAATTTTTCTAGAGCTGGTTTTACAATCACGTCATCCATGACAGATAACTAGGTACTGTATAAGCATATATTTTCTATGTCACATCGATTGTAAATGGCTTTGAAAATACTTCTGCAATTGATGTTGTCAACTTTGACATCTTATTGTCTTACCTGCGCTGATATGGTTTCCAGGAAATATTTTATTATGTTTTCTATGAGATCTCTTCCTTCCTGTACACGTACGAGAACAGTGATATATACAGTGCCCGAAATTCGTAACTCAATATTTGATTTTGCAAATCAAATAAAAAAAGGAAAATAGCTGACATTCTAGGGTTAATAAAAATGCAGTGCTACACGAGGAAACAAAGCGGTTTCATTGCTGGATAAAATTTGAAAAGTGTAATTGAAAAATGCATGAAGTCTGGATTAATTGATGATGCTAAACTCACTGGTCGACCATGCCCTTCAAATGTTATTGTAGAGGCAATATCCGATCATATTGATAATAGTCCAGGAACATAAATACTGCATTGTGGATAAGAATTGCACATTTGCGGATGCTTTCTACTGCGCATACTCACCAAAATGTTGCGTTATTGAATATCAACAATTGCAGCGATGAATGACTTCGTTCATCATCAACATTGCCGCATTTAAGTTTCTTAGGAATCCACATGGGATTATCAAAAAAAGGGGCATTCAAAACGTACCACTGTGTGGCGCGGTTTTTGGATTTTCATATTTTTCCGAAAATGAGGCTAGTCGAGCAATGATTGTTACTGTTGCTCGACGTCACTTTATGTCGTGACCGAGTTTTTTGACGTGGAAAATACGTGATTTCAAAAGGCACTGCCAATGTTATACAGCTTGTGATATAATTCAACTACTACATGCAATGTTTTCTAGTCTTGTAGTTTCTTGTTAACATGAACAGAATTGACCTCCTTGATTATATGATTTAACACAACTGGATTTCCTTTTGTTACATTGTTTGAAGCCAAATGTTTGCGCCAAAGAGCTCATAATTTCCCATGCGTCTAAAGGTGAAGAATCAATGCTGCAACAACAAATTCAGCCGCATTTATATAAAATTATTAAGGAAAGCTTTGTCAAAAGGAGTGTCCCATGAAAGCCATTTGCTCGATGTGCTGCCCTATACAAGACTATCCTATGTACTTAATAATTCAATAAAGAAATTAAAATTAAAGAAAAACTTTGTTTTCTACTTAATCCAAATAATGCGTGAATTTTGGCACAATTTTTATTTTACTATTTCTTCATTCTTCTTCAGATTCTTCAATGTAATATCACACTGAAATTATAGTAGCTACCGCCCGTTCATCCTTCTGTTATGCCTGATGTTCTTTTTTCTTTAAATAAAGTAACGGTGTAATTACTAATATTTTAAATTGTTTTGACGGAACCAGGAAGGTATTTGATTTTTGATAAATTCTTTTCTATTTCCTTTCAGAGGCTAATTGGAATTTTGAGTGGCTTCAAATTGTCTAAAAAGGAAAATTTTTGAATATTTGTTCTTTACTCTTTCAAAAGAAATATGTATTCTTAAGGTTCTATAATAACGATAAATGATACAAATATTCTGTTCATAAATTTTTGAATAAACGTATTTTTTTATTAAGATCTAAAAGATGTTCACTGTCACAAATTATGCTGAAGTTCTTCTTGTAAATATTCCCTCGTCGTTAGATTCTTATTGTGAAAGTCCATGACAACTTTTAATGTAGGGTATTTGATATTCATTTTCACCGATACCGTTTTCAAATGTTGCGATATTTTTGTGATAACAATTTTTTGCAGATGATCACATTTTTATATCATACTCATCGTAACAATTGCGTTACTATTTTTTGCTAATATTCCATTACCGTAACTAATTTATAATCTGTCCATTTATTTCTGTATGACTTGTAGTACGATGTTTATACTTTTTTTGCGAGCAAAAACAAAACTGTATACATTATAATTCTTCAGCTAACAACAACATGAGCAGAAGTTAATATGGGATTCCCAGGTGGAATTGTATCGAATATTGCTAATGTTACATTACGTGGATAAACGCTTTTTTGCTATGATCATGTTATTATTACGTCTATAACCTTTGTCCTAAAGATGGTGCTTCACCAAACTATTTCAAATAACATTTATATCGGGAGTAGTAGTTTAGATCTTGTTTGTCCGAGAATGATGTACCAGATTTTTTATTGAGATTAAGTAAATGTATGAAAATTTTGTTCCAGAAATGAACCAAGGATATACATCATGTAATTTGGAAAGGAATAAAAGGCCATGGGGGAGAAGTAAGTAAGAAGACACACTTTTGATGAATCAGATAAAAAGGTGAGGGATGGATTTCGGTGCCCTCAATTTTTTTGATAAAAAGACCACATTTTACTGTTTTTTGTTAGCCCAAAAATATGAGCTTAAAAGTGTTATCCCACAAACATGTAAATTGCATTCTTACTCGTTTCTGGATAAAATTAATTGTACTAATCCATCTTTTATATTTCCCCGAAGAATGTTTTTTTCCCTCTCTTTTATCATTTGAGTAATTTTCCATAACCTTTGTGAAATATTACATTATGTGGAATGCAGCACATAGTTTGTGTAGTATTAAGTCTCCTTTAGAATAATTGACACTCGCATTCATATATCGCTCAAATTTTCAGAAGCTTTCAGAATTTTTTGTCCAGTCACTCTCCTTCAATTCGATTAGATTTCTAATTATAATCGAACTTGTTTTTCATCAGTATTAATATTTTACTAAATATAAAATAAATATATATATATTATAATTTCAAAAAATCACTTAGAAGGATTCTAATCATATAGGAAATTGTACAGGTTCTCCATTTAGTGGTTTCAAAACCGCCGGTCTGACAAGGCAGTCAGCTGTTAAATACTGTCATTTGAAGTGTTATTTATTTAGTGAAAGGTTTGCCATTTACGAATATGAAACAAAAAACTCACTACAGAAGTAGTAATTCAAACGTGGGCTTTCAATCGCTCAGCGATTGCGCCCAGTGATTTTCTTCAGTGATAAAGCTCATTTCTCACTTGGTGGTTACGTCAATAGGCAAAATTTTCTCATATGGGTCGGAAGAACCCAGAAGTGATCGCGGAAATCCATTGCACCTGGAAAAAGTGACTGTTTTGTACGGATTATGGCCCGGAGGTGTCATTGGGCCGTATTTGTTCGAAAATGACGCAGGAGGAACCTTAAAAGGACACCCCGCTGCGCCTCATCCAGAGCCTTTCATTTAAATAACATTGTATTTCTTACATAACGACATGGTCGAAGCATTATAATGAAACTAAAGTTTCATCAAAATCATAGTTTTATGTGCGTTTTATTTAACCTTACTTAAAACTGATTAACCCTGTATATTCTAGACGAAATTAATTTAGCATTAAAAATTGAAGCAAATTCATCATTTCTATCGAAATTCCCAATCAGTTTTTTCATCAAGATTTCAATTTCAAACTGCATACCACAGCTTTCTAATTATATTATTTAAATAGTTCTAAACCTGATACAATCCATAAGAATAAGATATAGAGGCCTGTACATATAGAAGGAGTGTGCCTAAACAGATGATCGCAGGGGAGGGACAAATTTTCGATGTAGCCTCTTTTTGCCTCAAAAAAAGTTATCCAGGAATTTGTCCAAATCGTAATTACTCTCTGGCTAATACAAATTGTCACCCTAATCGAAAGACAATTTTTCTCTAAGGTATTGGCTTAAGCTGGAAACTGCAAAAACCTGTGTGACATTTGGGCCACAATTTGTTATTAGACCAATGTTAGACCAATGTAATATAACGCCTCCATTCATTTATTGGGTATTGATGATGATTCATTTTTTTGCCAACATATTTGGCAAAAAAACGTTTCAGAAGACAAAATATTGCGCGACGCATCGGTCATTTTTGCATTAAGTTCAAGCCAAATTGCCAATTTCACTTCATTATGGCCCACAGTAATATCACCAATGAAATTTTCAAATGGAAAAATTGCATTTTTTACGAAAATATGGATACTAAGTGGTACTAGCGAAGTTTGCAGCTGTCAATAGCTGCTCTATCTACAATCCTTTTCAGATAGAAATTTTGAATCAGGCTAAAATTTGCTCTGTGCTAGCGACATTTGGAAAGTCGTTGCTTTATCTCACCTGGTAAGAGCTTTGAGGAGACAGGCTCACGATATTTAATTAATAAGTATGGAAAAATTTAAAATGTCAAATGCCATGTGTAATATTGAGCTCAACTTCAGTCGCTCTGAATAATATGATAAATGTTGTCTGCAATTTTGTCCCTTTTCTTTAGGAAACAGTCCAATAATTTCTATCGAGCTTAGCCAACCAATTTCTATCGAGCTTGAGATCTTGGTAATGGAATAGTAATCTCCAGTGGTAATGATTTCCCATATTTCTCCTGCTCCTCACCAGGATCGTAAACATAGTAAACATCTTTTACGGGAAGGTTATGTTCCACGTTGTTTCATGCCAAAAAATTGCGTCTAAGCTGTGCGACGGGAAAACCAGGATTTTCATTACTTTTTTAATTACTGGCTATTACCGTGAATGCGTTTGGGGTATTGCATCAATAGCACATTAAGGAAAAGAGTTATACTTTAAATTGTAATGCATATGTTCCTCTTTCAATTTCTATGTATTCAAATATTTTTAATCCACATACGAAATATTTTTTTTCCAAATATGATTTTGTAAAAAAAAATTATTTTAAATTTTGGTTATATTTGATGTCGTATATCAGGAAAGAACTACGGTCCAATGTAGAACATTATTAGGATTTTTTCCTTACTGATTGGTGTAATTAGTAACTTATATATATTAAAAAATAAAAGCTAGCATGTGTGTAGTACATGATACTACAGGAGGTAACTATCTCCATTTCCCTTGAATGCCTAAAATAATTATCGCACAATGCCCACCTAAGCGTTGTTATTATTGCCTGTTCGAAGGAGCAGCTACATTTCAAATATAGTGTATAATTCTAAGCTTTGATTTCTAATTAACTGCCTACAAAGTATCCTTAAGTAGCAACATATCTATGCGATAGGACTCACAGAATAAAAACCATACCAAGTATTTAAACACATCATAAACACGATACAAAGAATGTTATATTTAACGAAAATATTTGATTGACAACATAATTGAATTTCTTGAAAAATAAAAACTACATACTAATTAACAATGCAGTCTTATACACCACTTGTTTCGTCCTTCATATCCTACGAATTTGTAGTCAGGGGAAGATAGTTAGTAAAACTGACTAGTAGTGAATGCCTGTTATGATGCTCCATCGTATAATCACGAAATTTGCTATGAAGTAAAGACAACAACAATTAAGGGAACAGCTAAAAATGAGAGACATGACGGAAGGAAAATTATCTCTTTTTTAGATTGATTGACATCCTACAACTAACAAGATCCATTTTGCATTATATATTGCCCCTTATCCTTTTCGGTTTACAAAATATGATACGAAATATAGGGTGGGAAATAAGAAAATTCATAATTTCTTAATAATTTTTTCTTAACCTAACTTATTTACGAAGCTTGGGAGGGGTAGAAAAATTTGCTTTGGACAGCTGTGATGTTGTAGTTTAATATTTTGTAGATAATTTGCGAGAGAATGAACAAATTTCCATCAAGTTTTAATTAGCTTGTGATACAAAAGTTTTTGATACTCGTATGCTTTAACATTGTATTTCTTTATGAGTTGTTTTACGTCGTTTTTTGATGAGAAGAATAACAGTGGGCGCTCGTTTTTGTGAAATAAGTGAAATAATTCTTGTAGCTGGTTGCAATGACTTGCGGATACTGTGAAGTAATCCATTTCCAGATTCAGTGCACGGTATTGGCTGTCACTATCACTTGTGAAGCATAAAAGGAGTTTGATGGTTAGAAAGCGCGACTACCATGTATAATTTCGTGGGTTCGAACACCCACACAAATAGCTATCATTATTTGATCGGCGGTCACCTCAAGTCGCCTGACGAAAGCTTTGAGTAGTCGAGTAATCACGCTTAGAAAATGCTTCTGAAACTGACTTTCGTGATCAACTTTATTGATCGGATCTAAAGGTAGAATGACTGCAAACTCACTGATTGTGAGAAACTCTTCCATATCTTATCCATTAGAAATAGGAATAGGAATAGGAATAGGAATAGGAATAGGAATAGGAATAGGAATAGGAATAGGAATAGGAATAGGAATAAGAATAAGAATAAGAATAAGAATAAGAATAAGAATAAGAATAGGAATAGGAATAGGAATAGGAATAGGAATAGGAATAGGAATAGGAATACGAATACGTATACCAATACCAATACGAATACGAATACGGGAAGTGTCATTAGTCTAGATTACCGTACTTGTGGCCACCGTATAGTTTTACACAGGATACCAATTACAATTAGTTGGAAGCAAAAAGGCTTGAGAGCCAGTAATTTCAACGAAACAATTCGCATATTATGAGCACAGAGCCCAGAAAATACATCCAACAATTGCAAACGTTCCAAAAATATCGGCTTCATGACCATTTTCAACTACATTTAACCAAGCTGATGTACCAAAGTTTCAAATTCGAATTTTAAAAGTATTTAGATAGATTTAAAAATGCACGAACATTTTTTTGGATGTTCACCAAAACTATGTTTCGAAAGCCTAATTCCTCATTAACATCTTATGACATCAGTAGAAAGCAATGGATATTACCATTTCTTCCTGCTACAAATCACCTTAAAAATTCAAAACTTCAGGGGTTTTCGTTTTCGCTCAGTTTTTCGGCATTATCTTTTTTTGGGACGAGGAAATTCGAAAGCTGTTTTTTATATAGTCAATATGTAAATATAGTACTTTCTTTTTTTAAATTTCAATTCATACTTGATGGTTAAAGAGTAAGAATCAAGGTTGTGATATACAGGTAAAAGACACCAATTCGGAGGTACAGCGATTTTAGACGGGGATTCTGTAGACAAGTGTGAAAGCAGTTGTTACATTGAAATGGTCGGAATAAAATATGTACCTTTCATTATGTCGGTGAGTAAACGTATAATATGGAGAATATTTAAATAAGCGTCAGCTTTTCTGTATTAAATGAAACTACAAACTGCGTTTGAATCCCCATATTTTACTGGCAACCTAACTTTTTTTGATGAGTTTTTTGAAACTGCCTGCTGTTTTCAAACTAACAAAATATCTAGATTTTGTTTTTATTCTACACGCAAACTTTTATAACTTCTAGAACATTTTATTATGCATTTTTCTGCAGCTGGTTGTTGAGTTTTGTTAAGGTTATTTTGTATTCTATGTACGAGTACGGTTAGGCGCTTTACTTTTTTTCAATTTTTTTGTACAGGAATTATTTTAAAAACTCTAATAACCACCAGAGTTGAGTAAAATCAATTTTGACAGTTACCTGCAGCGTTACGAAAATAAAGCTACAGCAGAAAAAAACGAGCAAAGAGCCTCAGAAGTTTTTCATTTTTAAGCCTTTTCAAAGTGTGATGGTTTATTTTCACATTTCCCCTGGCTTCCGTTGGGAAATCCCAAAGAAGAATGAAAAAAAGTTACAAATGCTGTGTATTTGTTGTTGCCGGTTTCCTCTCCAGCAAACTGGCTGTTGCAAAAGCACCAGTTGTTAGTACAAATATTATTTCGCTTTGCTTTGCCCCCAGTTGATTTTTTTTCGTTATTTCGTGTAAACTTTTTTAGTTTCCTCATTGTGCATAAATACGAGCTCATACAACCACAGTTTTTGCAATAAGAACAGCTATGTGCCAACAACAATAAGCTTAAAATTGCTTAACTAAAGTTGAAAATGAATTTGTGCCAGCACCGGACAAACGCTGTGAAGGGCCAGGCAATCACTGCGTCAAATAATGCAGGTGCAAAGTGGAAAATAACGAAAAAGTTGCCTAGAACAAATTTGATGATTCTGTTGGAAAAGCAAAGGAAATTACAAAAATGTAATTATATTATTTTTTTGCAGGAAAAAAACTGTTTGACTTAATACGTTTAAGGGATGTTTTATACATATTTAGATTACAGATTTAACAAAATAGTTTAGAAACATAGATAATGCTAAATGCCTTAATCTCTGATACACACAGCCAATAGATAGCCAATCCTATTGATAGAATCGACTTAATTATTTCATAACCATAAATTCATAAGTTATTTCGCACCAATATGTTCGACAATTTGTTGTTATTTTGAAGGTAATTCCATTATGCCTGGGATAGTCAATTCTTAAAATCGTTCGCCATATACAACAGCACTTTGTGTTAGGTTTGGTTTATAAAGATGTTATGTAAGAACCAAGCTCGAATCATTATCAATGTAAATGGCTGGGCGTTGTTCTGGTGGAACACAATTAATCTCCTATTGGCCAAAGTTGACCTCTTCTAGCCGATAGTTTATCTTTCACATTGTTCATTGTTGGCATTACAAGTAGGATTTAAGAGTTTGGCTAAGGGAACAGCTCATAATAGATGATTCTCAACCAGTCCCACCAAACATATAGCAAAACTTTCCTGGCTTGGCCACCGTTTGAACTGGCTCACCGGAAATCGACCATTACTTGATGTTGTCGTCACTTATTTTTCATCACCAGTCACCTCCCCGCGCCACAAATTTGTCGATTTTTTCCAATTTAGCTGCAGTTTGCAACGAAATTTTGGTCCAAGAGGTTTCTTTGAGTTAAATGACACTCATAGTGCATACATGACGAAATAGTACTTGCATGATGGTCGTACTTGAAGATTTCCGGTATTTTGTCGACATTTTTCACAATTGGTTTTCACGAGGGTGGTGGATCTTTGACATCGACAACAAAAACACACATTTCACCCGCTCTCCCTCCGTTTTTGCTTTTATCGAAGAAAAACTTTGAAATATTGTGTATTTTCTCCTAACGGGTGTCCAACTTTGACGCTCACTCAAACAATACCGAGTCAAGTAATGACAAAACTGTTTTTTATGTACGAAATTTTTTTTTTCTAACTTATTTTTCTATGTAGCGTAACTTGATTATGAGTGTACAACTCGAAACTGCTAAACAGTTTAGTGTAAAATAATGGATATATTTTTACCATTTTTTATCTATTTATGTATAAAAAAGGAGCACTCAGTGACCAAAATAGCATAATTTTCTACCACATTTAGAGGAATTAAAATGTGATGAAATCTTACAAATAAACCATCGGGCCATGAAAACATTCTGATTTTTAGTCATATTTTAGGATTTATGTTTCTTTTAGCGAAAAATTAAAGAACTTTGTGCAGTCTCCGCGGGAGTAAAACACTTCATTCTTTTGGCTATTGGAGGCCCAATTTCTGATTTATAAAAACATTTGTGTTTTAGAGTTTTTTATAATTTGTAGATTTTTTCCATCTTGGTGCTGCCCTTCCGTTTGAATACAAGTTTCTAGTTTTCTTTTAGCACACGATGAAGGACTCTACTCATATGTAAACTTTGCTCTGTACTATCTCCAACAAGAGGAGCATAAACCCAGTGCAAGATTTCTGCAAGTAAACTGGCTTACATATACGTTCACCCAAAGTTCTTTTGCATCGGTTCTTATAAAAAGAAAAAAATCTCTGAATTAAAGCGCAAAAGAAAAGAAGCAAAATTGTAACCTTCTGAAGTCCTCGATGTGGGAAATGTAGGGGATCACTGCTTTGTTTCCAATTCGACCAATTTTTTTGTATGTTACCCTAAGGGGCGTGGTAGTGCAGTCTAATGTCATGCCCGATGCATTCCTAATTATACTAAATATAGTGAATATACGAGTATACATTAAATAATGTAATTTTGTATAAATGGTACCAGAGGGGGCGTCGTTATTCGGCCAGTTTTTCACGTATTACTCATTTTTGCATTCAGAGCTAAGTGTACCAAATGCATTACTTGTGTCAAATTTGGAAGATTTTAGTACAACTGATTGCAAGAATGTGTAAAGAAAATTGATCATTTGTATGTGAGGTAACAGCAGAAGCGGGATTACTTAATCGATTTTTCTCTGGTTTTATTGAGAGTCATAAAACAGTGTAGAGAACAAAAATAGAGACCAACTAATTAGAAATTGCAGAGGAATGATTGATTTTCGGAAAATCGCAAATTTGCATGGATGTGACAATGTGCTCCGTTTTCATTCAGGGACCCTACACTGGCAAACGCTTAATTTGTACCAAATTTGACTAAAATCAGGTTAAATCGGTCATTTGTATGGAAGGTACCAGATGAGTAGTGTTTAGTAAACGATTTTTTTTTTCCAACCATTGTAAAGTAATGTAGTGGACAAAAATTTAGTTTGTTACAGGTTACGGACGAGCAAGGGAATTTAATTTCAAGAAGTCGTTTGGGAGATATCAAACCACGCCTACGACCTGTCGATATATTAATTTCTGTCAAGTTTTGAGCTATAGCTATTCAGCATTTTGCTATTCAGACGGACGGACATCACTCAATGGACTGAAAATGTTATGAAACATGATTGGTTAAAAAATATTTGATACTTTGAACGCTTCTTTCTGCGTGTTTCATTTTTGCAATATCTAATGATATACACCTTGATTTCTCCGGGTGAAATTAATGAAGATGGACCAAAATTCTCTATCAGGGCTGGGGTTGAAATTCCAAAACAAAAATGTTAACCAAATATGCCTGCAAACTGCAATGTAAATGCCTGATCACATAAAATACAGATCATTTATTCTTTTATGTATATCATTCACATCATAAATAGTCAGTTTTAATGTCGCGAACATGGCACTATATTCAGTGTGAAATAAAAACGAAAAAAAAGATCAAACTCCAGGCTAAATAAAAGAAAGTTTGCTTTTAATATTTCAACGGGACGATGTTGGCTCAAAGGAGTTTGCTGTTTCGCTATGAACATTTCTTTTATGTTTTGAAGAAACATATCGCTCCCATATGAGTATAGTTTGAAAACTGGTATTGTTTTCATGCTTTTGTATTTTTGCATTTTGTTTAGCAACTTTGCAAAAGCAGAAGAAACTTCGCTTAAAAAATGGCAATAAACAAAACAACTTTATGGGGCCGCTAGTAAAATGTCTGAATAGATGAGTGAAGGCGTAGTAAACGAGCGAGCGAGTGAGTGAGTGCTAAAGCAAAATGTGAATAAATTGAAAAAGTTGTGTTGACACGAAAAAGGTCTTGAAGTTTTAATATTGAAACAAACGAACAAAATATGCACACATAAATATAACCGCATCGTGAGAAATTCTGAAAATAACAAGGAAGAAAATAAAATACCAAATACAGGGGTGTCGCCCAGACTTCTGTAATTTTGTTCTTAAAAAAATTTATTAGTCCTACAATCCCGTTTTTTAATAACTAGTGTGTATAATATTTTCAGGAATAAAATCAATCAATTTCGTGCTGTTAAAATGAATCATTGATGGAAAAATTTTCGCACCGAACGTTCGTTTTATGATTTTTTACCGAAAAAGCTATGGGAGTTTTAGAGAAACTATGAGATATATAGTGCTATGTGGGGCCTTTTTTTTCTTTTCTTTTATATTCATTTAAACAAACATTTACTTATTCAGATATTTAATTAATATTTAATTAATAAGTTTTAATAAAATTAAGTTTTGTATGCTAAACAATAGACCGAATAAAAAAATAAAATAAAAATCTTCATCAGAAAATGTTTGGTTTGTAACATGATGAGTTTAGAGGTCAATGCTTTCATGCTTGGCCTTGTAGGCCTTATGTGAAACCTGCCAATTTCAATGCAAATTCCTGTAAATGAAACCTAGGATTGAAGAAGACCTACAAATAAATACAGGGTGGGCCATAAGGGTGTTGGCGGTTTAAATATTCAATTAAAAAAAAATACGAAACATAAAAAAATATATTTGTATTTTTAAAATGTAGAAGCATGGAAATTTTTAAGACTTAAAAATAATGTTGTCCAAATGGCTTCCCTCGGC
>JAHXMU010000008.1:7302986-7323113 GCA_019455685.1 Philornis downsi
CAAATTTTGGAAAACTCGTTGAAAAGTTGTTCTCGGTATTTTGTTACTTTCCTGAATAATGTTCCTCTTCAACTGCCCTAAATTGGTCGGATTATTCTTGTAGACTACCGATTTGAGGTAGCCCCATAGAAAATAATCGTATGGAGAGAGATCGGGGCTACGTGGGGGTCATTCACCCTTTCACTATTTACCCTTTTCGAAATGAGTTTTCCAGGAAAAACATTTTTCAGCAGCTCTATGGAACCCCTAGCCGTATGACATGCGGCCCCATCCTGTTGAAACCACATCCTCGAGGTATTGCCTTGAAGTTCTTGCAAAGCTGGCACCAAAAAGTCTGCTAGCATGTTGCAATAATTGTTCGCTCTAACCGTCATCGCATGCCCTCTTTCGTCCTCAAAAAAGTATGGTCCAATAATACCGGTTGACGTTATCCCTGCCCACACGACAAGCTTAGGGCTGTGGAGTGGACGTTCATGCAAGCGTCGGGGATTAGTCTCGGACCAGAACCGACAATTTTGCTTGTTCACATGGCGATTAAGGTGAAATTTGGCCTCATCACTAAAAATCACGTTGTTGAAATTGTTGAACCGCTCTAGCAATTGACAAAGTTAAGTCGGTTATTGGCATCATCGGGTTTTAATTCTTGAACTATCTGAATCTTAAAAGCCTTCAAATGCAAATCACGTTTCAAAATTCGTCGTAAAGTTGTTCTTTTGACATCCAAAGACTGACTTCTCTTACGTGTTGACTGTTGCGGATTTCGCTGAACTGAAACACGAACACGCTCCACAATGTCGGCTGATCTTGCAGAAACTGGGCGACCACGAACCGTAATTGGTACTGTTGAGCCGGTTGTTTCGAACATTCTGATCCATTTTCGTATCACATTGGCGCTTGGAATTTCACTTAAATCGTGTAAACCGCGTTCATACCGATACAAACGTCGTGCAGTAATCACTGATTTATTGTTTTCATAATACGCTCGGACACAAAATGCACGCTGCACTCCCGTGTACGGCTCCATGGCGACTAAATTTCCAGGAAGCGGCGCAGCGAACAACATATCCCCCCGCCACACCGTGCTGCGCGTTACCGAGAAATTGAAGAATTAAATTGCCAACACTCATGTGGCCCACCCTGTACTTAGTTATTAAACTACACATAATTGTGTATTTTATTGGCTGGTGCTTAGTGCATTAATCATTTCCTCCTTAGAATTCTGTGCGTTTTCTCTGTTCTTTCTTAAACTGTAGCACTTTAATGCGTACAATTATGACTTCAAAGTGGCAACTCCTTTAAGACTGCATCAAGTGCTGACAAAATAATGCAAATTAAATTAATTCAAACTTTCTGATAGAATGAATTCAGACCGAACTCCCCCTTCTCTCTCACTGGATGAGTTCATTGTCTTTTTGCACGTTCAAAGATCATTCCCAAAATAATGATTATAACTGTGGCCCAAGGGTCTCATTCCGTAACATTTCTTAAATAAAATATTAGCCAAATTAAAATTTGTCTTAACATTACATCACATGCAAACACTCACAACACAGGACATGTGTTGTTCATTGTGCGTTTGCCAGTAATCCCAAGAAAATCCATTCCTAATATTGAATATATGTCTCGTTGCCTCAAAAACCTGATAATGACATCTAATTTGTTTAATTAGAATGCCGCAAAACATTGCAACGCTTGCACTTCCTGTCCGTGCACGCACGTATGTCCTTACCGAAAGGATGAATCCAATGCACGTAGATGTTGTCGTTGTCTCGTTGCTTGCATTTGACATGATAAAATGTAATTGTAAAATTCCCTAAAATGCACTTACTTAAGTAATTGCTAACCATGTTAAGTAATGTGCAACACAGAGCAATAGCAACAACCAACCATGCCACATGCCACATTTGCTATGCTTTCGACTCTGGAGTGCATCCTAGTATGAGACTGCTTGCCAAGGCCCACCAGGACAACATAACAATTTCAGAATAAATGACACTCCGAACATCATAACATCAATCTTACATTGACACCGTACTAGAGACATGATATTGCTCTTGTTGTTGTTGTTGTTGCCGGTTGCTGGTTCAGAATACACAACATAAAATTATGGTCAAACTCATGCCCGTTTCATGGTCCTCCTTCCAATCACCAAGCGTTTGGTGGTTAACGCAAGATAATGAGCCCACAGCTGAACCATCGCTACTGCATCTGTAGCTTCAACCGTACCGAGCATAATAAGCAAAAATGAGATCTTAGACCTCTGAGGTGATTAGAGTATTCGGCCCAAAGCATAGTTCTATTCCATCTGAAAGGTAAAATAATTTGAGAGGCCAAAAACATTAAGGGGGCCAACAAGCATACGGACATGTATGGCTATGCCGAAGTGCAATTATAAGCCACAAAATTGTATTAACTGGTAACACCAGCTCTTAACATTAACGCAGACACACCAAAATGCAATCATGACCAGGCGATAAAGCAGGAAAGTATGAAAAATCGGGTAGGAATCGAATTTTGGATTCTGTATTAAGCTTTAGTTTGAAGAGGTGTTGGCTTTTTCAATTACTCTTTAATTATATTTTATAACGAAAAAAAAACAAAAAATAGTTGGTTAATAAAAATCATAACTCGGATTTTCAATTGCTTTGGTATGTTAACGATATTGAAACGATAATTTGAACTCATTTCACTCTGTTGTTGTTCGAAAGGGAAGAATTATGATTATATTAAAAATTCATTGGACTAGCTCTAGTCTTCAAAACAAAAAAGTTAGGGAAAACCCACATTTGAATAGATTTTTTCTAATTTGATTAATGGGACTTAACTATTTCGTATTTTATTACGATGAATCGTCAGATAAATTCAATCGTGTTGCTGTACTTTTCACATCCGTTGTAGTTTATGAAATAACAAGCATTTCAAGATAGCCCATCATACTGTTTTGTCCCAAAAAGTAGGATCAGTTTTAAATTTAAATTTCTAAGTTGGTTGAAATCCAATTTCTCATCATAAATATCATTAGTGTTTGAGGTAAGCTTGATTTGTACGGCGGAAAAGGCGATTTCGGCGAATTGTATGATATGTGATTTTGTTTATGGAAGAAGATGTATTAAATTTTGTTAAAAAAAATGAAATTTCCTCTGTATAAAAATGTAGCAGAAGGTCTTCGGTTAGAAATGTCTGCAAGTGCCACAAATAGTTCGAAGAATCAGTCTATACAGCATAGGTCACGTGCTGCGAATAAGGGATTTAGTGCTCAAAAGCCTCCGATTTGCCGTTAGTCAGCCGGCTGATGATGTTGCTTTTCAAATGGATCAGTCGACTCCTTCAAAAGCTAGTTTGGGCCTCGTGTGTGTCAGACTTCGATTGGTACCAAGAACGCTCAATTCTTTTGAATAACATCGTGAAGCAAGGCTCAAAAGTTGGCATCAAATTTGCTCAAAAATCAACGTTATGGTGATCATTTTCTCTGAATTTTCATAATATTATACGTTATAGTTTTTTTCCAAGTTATGAAGGCTTTGTGAGGTATAAGAAAATCAATAAAATTACTGATTTTTCTTCATCAAAGAATGTTATGTGTGTTATTCTGTACTATTCCACAAAAAATATCGGATTCGCAGAAATACTAAGCTAAGCCAATGCTTCAAATATACAGTTTTGTGATAGGGATTTTTCCAGATCTTGTAGTGGTGTAGAATATCTGACCACCTATAAATGTATCAGCATCATTCTTTAAGGTCCAATTGGTTTTAGTCCTTCTGATTGTGAGATCGAAAGAACTTACAGGCGATGGGCACAAGACTGATGTAACCATAGCCAGTAAACACATGTAGGCAATCTTTTTCGAATAAAGCTAAATAGGCCAAACATGTGAATTAATTACAGCGTGATCCCAATAGAAAATTTACGCGGTTGACACCTATGTCTTGGCTTCTGCCTCGGTGTAAAGGTTTAACCCGCAGGACAAAAAGCGCTTGTATCAGCTTTATAAGGGATATTTGCCAGTCCGATAGGCGCACTTTCCTTTTAAGTATTCCGGACTTTTCAAGTATATATCCTTAAATCATAGTCCCTGTAATTCCTGCAGAGCCTAAAATGCGAAATATTTGGTTCCTTTACTTTTTCCTTGTATTCTTATTGACAGTATAAAACTAGTGATGCGTGGTTTTCGTCGCTCACATTAGAGTCCGATACGGTTTGAAATTATAGTTTCACCCGGTTTTCTGAAAAAGAAAAGCTAATAACAGGCAGCTTGATTACGAAGAATAGATTATGTTGTAATGCACTTCCTTACCTTCTCATTACACCTTCCACCTATAATTTTTGCCTTAACATTTGTAACATCAGAGTAAGGCAAATGCAAGCGCATACACACACACACATCCATTACATGATGCACACAATGTAAGCAGTTAGCATACACGTACTACAATGTGTGCGTACACTCGTATGCATGCCTGCGTGTGTATCATAAACAGTTGCACAGTATATGGCTGACTGACTGTTGCCTTTAGTACGTGCATATCTATTTTTGTTGGTTAGCCTCACTCTGTGGCCATTGTTAGTTGGCCAAAAATCTAAAAAGCTTTACTTGTTTATCTCTCTGCATGTGCTAGTATGTAACTATGTATTTATGTACGTGTGTGTGTGTGTGTGTGTGTCTATACGTGTGTAATTATGTTAATGCTTAGGTGGTGACAATTTAGTGACATCAATGATCTGTTTAAATAAATCTTTGAATATGCTACATTTACCACAGTTGCAGCAGCATGCACTGAAAAACATTCAGCACAGATATACTGATATGCTGAAATTGTATGAGAAAAAATACGAGGAAAGATATTAAGATAAACGGCAAAAACAAAGAGTGGTCAAACATATTGAAAATCCAACTCTGTCTCCGTAAATATTGATTTGTCTATGCTGGACTTTCGAATTTTTCTTTGTAACGAAAAAGACCCAGATGATATAATACTTCCTGAGACGGATAACATTCCCAAAATTCAAGGGCTTACATTAGAAAAACTGTTCTGCATAACAAATATAACTTTCGAAAGAAACCAAAGAATAAGTACCTTCATAAGTGATATTAATGTCTGAAATATAAAATTAAATTCACAAGGAGAATATCTGCCTGCTCATGCACTATAGACTGAAGAAGGAATTCAATTAAAACGTATTCAAATTGTCTATGTGCCGTGCGATGCGTTTTTGTAATTTTCAGTTGGTTTTATGTATTGGAAATTCGCTGGCAATAAATGATCAATGTTTGAGGGTAACCATAAAACAAGTCTTATAAGCTTTAACGTATAAATTAGTTCGTCTTCTCTATTAGAAACACCCTGGCTCCCTCCCTCCCTCGTGAGTTGACTTTTGAAACCATTCATGATGCACTGGTAATAAATGGCCAAAGCCGAAATACATATGTGGATATTTATATAAAAATATACGAATAAAAACCTTCACATTTAAGAAATGTGTGGCTCAAATACGTCCTTGATACGTAACAAGCATAGTTTTATCTAACCCATTGCTAAAAAATCATATCCGTTAACACAAAATATATTGTTTTTAAACAATATTTGTGTATTTTAAACATGTATCAGTATATAAAAAAGCTGTTTCAATGTTATGATAATGAGTATGATATGATATAAGATACCCATTAAACAGGGATGGATTAAACAAAAATTTCGATTACGCATAGACTCTCAAAAATCTTCAATGGACGCAATATATATTTTGCAATAATGGTAAATTAATGGGTCATATTACTTCTACGTATCTTCGCGAAAAATTTGCATTTTTCTTCTTTGGTTCTGATAGCCCCTTTAGAATATGGACAAAAAATCAGTATCACATCTAAAATCTATGTAATGATCTTATTTGACCTTACATTCCAAGTGTCTGCTGTCTTCCTCAGGATATTTAAAAACACATTTTAGTGAACGGGAGCTATAGAGAGGCATAATGACTGCAGTTTTGTGGTAAAAAATGCAAGATCTACAGTATCTTTTGATCTTTTTGCTGATGTATTAATTATACAAAGAAATGAATAACAGCGGAAAGTTTTTTTTTCCCCAAGGACAGCTTAAAATCGGCTATAATTAGTATGAAAAACAACCAAAGATGTCAAATTTTAAGTAAATCACAAAAAAAAGGATAAAGTCTGCGCTGAAATTGTAAACCTCTAGCATAACAATATATTTATTTTATTTTTTTCCATGTATAACCAAAGTAGCGGCGTAATCCTATTATAGCAGACCACTCATTCTGGTACAAGAAGAATGCACAGAATGTTATCTTAAGGGAATCGTATTTTTACAGGTACTTTTAAAATCTTCAATTTTCATATTGGAACCTGGAATGGAAATGTAGTTGGGAAAACAAATCAGCTTTCAGTTTCAAAGTGGTAAATTTGCAACTTTTTTTTGGGGACTAATTGATGCAGATGATATGTTGTTTCAAAAACATATCGCATGTATCCTTTCCTCCTTGCGTGAATTGAATTGAAAATCTTATATAAGGCTATAACTTTTATTTTGTGAGTGAAAAGTCGGTTTTTGTCTATGAATAATATTTGAAAGTCCAAGTGGTTCAAATTTTTTCTTGCTATTTTGAGAAAATCATATCCGGCAAATGGCATTCGCCAGAATTGGGTTCTTTTTAGAGAACTTTTCTTTACTTTTCTTAATGTTTCAGACTATAGATTTAACAATTTTTTTTCAATGGGCTTTGGAATATTTATTATTTGAGCGAAAGTGTAATAAATATGAGACTTGAAATAACTCAACAAAGGAAGGCCGGAGTAGTCGAGTCGGATTATATTTTGATTATTTCGCCTTCTTCATATTCGACGCTAAAATTTTGTGAACATTGCAGACGTTTTATATATTTGTGATTTATTTTTACAATTAAAACGTGGAATCATGCAGCAGCATTCATTATTTAGATAAATAATTTTCAGTCTAATGTAAATTTTAAGTGTTCAACGTAGATGCAAAGTCGCAACACTTAAAATCGCCAAAATGTTGTTAAAATGTATTTAAAAACCACGCAAATTTGGTATAATAAAATAGAACTATCGCAGTACTCGTATCATTACATTACAGTCCTCTTGCAAGTATCCGTTTTATTGAAATCGATTGACATACACGGAGCTATGATGCCGCTGTGTTGTGACAAAATAATGAGGTCTTCAATTCCAACATTTGTCGATCTATTTGGAAAATTTAAACTCATCACATACTGAATAGCCACCAGACTCTTAAACGTCATTTTAGCCTGATAATCTCTTCTCTGTTGAATTGCAAAGAGACAGCACAAAACCAAAATTTTTTTTATTATTCTGGAATTAAAAGAATTCAGACAGAGAAAGAACTAAAATTCTGCAAAATTTCATTGATACAAAGTATAAAATATATGCATATGGTTTTCTTGAATGATCGATCGTTTTCTTAGAATGATCTAGCAATATGAATAATCGGGTAGTTGTTTTTCCACATTCCACACCTGCTATTTCATAGAAAAATCGCAAATCAGCGACTTTTGCAATATAAGTCAGAATAAATATTTACAGAAAAGATAACGATAAACTTTATGCATTTAAGAAAAAAGAATACATAGAAAACCACTTTCCGATTTCTTTAAGAAAATGTTTTACGAAAATCTAAATGTAGAAATAATGTGATTATGGAGGTGCTTTCCGTTCATACAAGGCATGCGATGATAATCGATGATAATCAATTTCATGCCGGAAGGGGAGGCAAGAAAAAAAAGAAGTGGTTGGTGTCGTTTTCAAAAATATTGTATATGTGAGTCTCACACTAACGTTTAATGCATTATATTATTGCTCATGAGCAAGAAATTCGAAATTGGGCACACAAATCATTCCATGGCGATTTTGTTACCTGTGACATTTCATTCCTAGGAATTGAAAGGCTTTGTTGCAAATGATTTTAGCAGGGAAAAATTACCTTAGTGAGTTCATGATACGCTGTTTAGTCGAAAAATTAATTATTTAGTTTTCTTCTACTTGCTAAGGTCTTTATGAAAAAAGCACAGGATGGGCGCCAACAGCTGATATATTGAATTGATTGGTTTGCATTATATCCCATAGAGAATTTGGTGGTTTGGATGGACTTTAAAATTTCTTCAAATGTATCAACAAGCAGCCGAAATAAGCATTATAAAAACCACAAATTCAATTGCGCACGCTGAATTTGATACGGGATAGCTTCTCATATTCAGGGAACGTGATTCTTTTCTATTTTCGGACCCATGCAACGGAAGGGAGTACTAATCGTTCGTTAAATTTGTCCGATTTCAGAAAACACTTTACACATTTGATTTATTTATTTTTTTTCTTCGCTCCAAAATTCTTTGGTGATATTTATCTATCGATCTAATTGATACAAAAATTATAATTTTTAAAATCAGCGCAATCTCATTGGTGTTAAGATTATCTCTCAAAACAGAACCCTCTCACCTGGTCAGCAATGTGTATACTAGTTTGATGATGTGCCTTTATTGCTCCTAAGACAGATGCTTAATTTTCATACATCAAAATCTCCGAACTTCTCATATAACCCTCGTTTTGCCACAACACTTCATGTACGACTTCGTTCTCTCTCTCTCTCTCTCTCTCCCTCTCTCTGCTACAACATTTCACATTTTAGTCCTTGCTCGCACTAAATGTATTTCATTTATTTCCTTGTATTTATATTATAAAAATATTTATTACATTACTTAAGCATTTGCTGTGTTGTCAGGACCAAGACATTAACAAAATGCTGGTACTCTTCATTTACAGCTCATTTATTTTATAGATTGTGGCTTATTATTTGACCATAAGTAGATAGTACAGTTGGATTGTTAGAACTTTATTTAATATTATTAGCCTCAAATAATCATAACTTAAAGTTTTTGGTTGTAATTCTTAGTTTTAAATGAAGTGTCGGCTTGAGGTGTCGTCCTTGTTAATTTTGTTATAATGCCGAAAAATAGCCAAGAAATTGTGGCAAATTTGCAGTTTTAATTGAGTCAATATTAAGGCTTATTGTTTAATTTGCAGGTTAATGTGGCGGAAGGATTTCTTCAAGCTAAATACGAGGTAAGTGAATATTTTTGTTTTCTTCAGGAGTTTAAATATATACTAAAAGAAGTGAAATAAAATGTATACTTGTCTATTGGGGTGTTATAACTTCGTTTTTCACATTAGTGATCCACATCGTGTGCATTAAATGTTTGTTCCACGTAAGTGTTGTATTCAACAAATTTGGTGTATTTATATTTTGAGAGAAAAACGATGGGGTACTAAAATCTAATTAGACCCTTATTATATTACCTGATGTTGTATATCGTTAACTTAACGTAGAGAAGACCTAACTCACAATTATTTAAAATATGCCTTTGACCTTTTTAAGTAATTGCTAATAATATCTCGACCAGTTTGATGAAAAAATAAGCAGGTTGTAACTAAAAAAAACAGAAAGTTCTAACACATTTCAGCAATTTGTTGAAAGAAATAACACCATACAAAATTTTAAGTTAGGGCCTTTCAATGTTAAGATAATAGTAAGTAATTTGTTTAAGATATTAGTTATATTTTTGGTTCAATTTTTATAAAATACTAGCTGACCCGGCAAACGTTGTTTTGCCTTCAAAATGCATTTTGAATTATTAGTAGTTATGTTTGTCACCTACCATTATTCTATATCTATCACTTCAAATAAAACCTTTTAAACCTTCCGGAATACTCTATCAATAATTTAAGACCAAAATGAGCCAAATCGGTCCAACCGTTCTCGAGCTTTAGCGAGTCTAACGTACAGCAATTGATTTTTATATATATAGAAGATAGAAGATGAACTAACTTCTATACTTTTGTTTCTGTATTCTGTATGAGCGGCACGTTGATATAGTGATCGTATTAAAAATACTTAACCCATTAAGGGCTGCATGATACATAATAAGTTTATGGTAATGAATGGGTCAAAATCTCATTGAATAGTATGAATGCTGCGGTAAATTTAAGTTATACTAAATGAATTGATTATTTTGAGAGATTTAATTTTTATAAAATCTGAATTATCGTCCACAGTTTTGTGACTAATTAATTATTTTGAAAGGATGCAGCTCGAGAATAGTCATTGGAAGCCTCGAAATATTTTAAAAACAAATAAAAGGATACTGATGAAAACAACCAACCGCTCATTTCAGTTGGGAACATCGACATCGATCTTGGCATCTATACGAATCTGTGGAAGATGATGGATGGTGAATGAGTGCTTTTTGCTCTTCTGCGAATGCTAGCTATCACTAGAACTTAATTACAATTTGCACATATAGTTGGCGTGGAAACGTTGTTTTCAAGCTTAATATTCCATTGTAAAACATTTGTAGTCAATTTATTACACACACAGCAGAAAAAAAAGGACGTAAAAAGGTTACATTTTTTCATTTTTTCGTATAAAAATATAAATGTTAAGAAAAGAGGTTTACTCAATCGATGAGGACCGATGGATTTATATCGCCTTAAAAATACCATCGTCTAATAAACGTCAGCTTTGAAACTGGCTGTTTCGAATCCACGAAAGAATGAACCCATTTTTAGAACTTTCACATTTAACTTTTACTTCTAAATATTTTGCCTCTAAACATGCAAAATGACGTCTACTAAAACAAAAATTGTAACAAAATTTCTTCAGATTTTCGGGACGATATTCTCCCGATATTTAGTAGAGAGCAAAGGAATTCAATACTATTGCAATCTTAGAGGATGATATTTTCGGAAAGTAGCTTAAAGTCCTGACAAAAGTTAACAAATTTTCCAGGAACGAACAAAAAAGTAAATTTTTCGGTCCAAGGACAGACAAAATGTTGCTTTTTTTTTGCCAGAAAAGGGGACACAATAAAATGTCAAGAACACAAAATTACTGAATCCAAAAAGCTACCCAACCTCCTTTTATGAATAAGATGACGGTTGAGTTTGCACTCATGACAAATATTTTCTCAATTATATAATTTAACTAAACGACGTCCATGACCACATCTGGAAGCATCACAACACAAAATTAAAAGTAATTTACGTAAAATGTTTTTTTTTTGTCAACATTTTAATATTTTTCCATATGCGTAGTGTTGGCGACTCTTTCTTGGTTTTTATAATATACTTTTACATCTTGCCTTGTCTCGAAAGTTTAATATCCAAGAGACATCCTCTAACTCATGTAGAGAAACCTAAAAGTCATTACACGTGTTACAAGTTTTTTTGCTTTAACGAAAGGAAAGTAATTATTGTAGAAAATATACCGCATTTTACACTGGGTATAAAACAATTCAAATGATTGGTTTTTGGAATTTCATAAGAAGTTACGTCATGATGCTGGTGATGCTAAATATAAATAAACCATTGGCTTAATTTTGTAAATTTATGACGGATTAATTGAACGCCGTGTGTAGCTGTTAAATTAGATTCTCTTCAAATTTACTTGGTCATCCTTCAAGTGAACTTTGCATTCTTAAACGTCTGTTTGTTTATTTATTTATTTTGTTTTTGTTTTTGTATCACAAACGTGTACTTGACTTGTATATGTTTACCTCTCTTTCTTTGCGAAAACAGATTCTGCTGTGAGTTACTGTGTTTTTTTTTGTCAGTAATGCCTTTTATACATTTCATTTCCGCCTTTCTATAGATGCTTGTTTTTCTCCATGTCTCTCTCTAGTTATATCTGTCTGTCTTTTCCTCATTGTCGTTGGTGCCGTTGTTGTTCCCGGAAGATTGTTACATATTGTATACGGGTCATTAATCACACGATTTCCATGAATACATCAGTTGGTAGTTACACCAGAAAATAACGAAAAAAACAGCACTTCTTCAGAGAAGGAGCAGCTCGGGAGTCTGTGTATTCTCGCTTGAAATCCATTGACTTAATCCTTTCATTTCAGTACAACAACGACGAGTGTAACTACACAGTTCGGTGGAAAAGCCAATAGACTTTTTTGTGTAATAAAGGATGTAAAATGTCATTTAGATAAATGTAAATTAAAATCAACATTGTCGCTATAAATGCACAAATGTTGGGAAGGGAAGATCTGACGACTTTAAATAATGCCAGCAAAATACAAATCATAAAAATGACTTCTATAATCAGAGCTGTACACATTATAATAGATTTCGCATACAATTTTACAAGCGGAATATATCTGTAAGGGCATAGAACGCCCAATTCAAAATCGTGTTTTTTGTTATATAATTTCTCGGTAAATATTGTACCGTCCAAAAGATTAATTCCAACTTTCTGAGGTACTTCTTCAATTTGTCCGCTCATAAAATCAAGATTAATTCGTAGCAGCCTTAAACATTGAAAATCATTTACACTTCTTTATCACAATTGCGAAACTTCTGTTTATATAAGAGAATATATATATGTATATATATATATATATATATATATTGCAACGTGAACTATTGGACCAAGTAAATCTAAGTTTAATAAAGGGTTTTCCAAAGGAGACCGTGTAGGCGTTAAAGTTAAACAACATAATTTGCTGTGTCCCATTTCAACGATTTTTGTTTGTTTTGTTTTAAAGTCCAATCAATGACGTTGTGGAATATAATATTACTCAAACAGCCATCTCGATTTCGGCAAGTGATGCGCATCTGGGAGGTTCAGGTTTCTACCGCTTTGGTAAGGGCGAAGTTGATTTTGTGGTTTCTTTGTACATACCTGCAACTTAGCGACACCCCCATGAAAAAGGCTAACAGGATCAAATTGCCCGATTTCGCTGAACAGAAAATTCACCAAGTGACTGCCTCGTGTTATATTGCACACATTCTCAAGCGCTGCTTTCCACGTACTCACGTACTGGAAACACGTAGCTTCTGCATTAATGATTGGTTTTTAAGGCAACTGAATCTAAATTCGTCGTATCTTTCGAGTGAGATAACCATCTTCTCTTAGTATGCACTATTGTATGGAAAAGTAAGAAAAGTTTTTCTTATTTTCAAAATGTATGTATTTATTTATCAAAATCCATTTAATCTCCCTTAAACTATGCACCATTTTTTTTCGAAGCATGCTGCGATTTATGTTGAATCCCTTCAATTGATTCAAAACGGTAGGAAATAACCAGGCGAAATTAGATGAAGCGTTATCATGATGCAAAAACCAAGAGTTGTTTGCCCATAAATTCGGCGTCTTTTTGTGAACAGATTCACTCAAAGTACTTATCATCCTCAAATAACATAAATTGTTGGCCCTTTGGCCAGGTGGAGGAATGTACAATATCATTATAACGCACAATGCCAATATAGTCGAAGAAATCTATCAGCATAACCTAGATTTTTGAGAGATTTTGGCATAAACTTTTAGGCTTGCCTTCAGCTGCGGCACGATATTCAATCGTCTGCTTAGACAGAAATCGTCTTTTCACAGATTTTATTTTAAGTTGAATGTTTTTGGTGCTAATCCAGATTTGACTCGTGCAAGGACCAAAGCATCGTTTAAAATGGAGTTGACTTTTAATCGACGGTTTTTGAACACCACAATTTCGGATTTGTTGGACGCGACATTCATCGGTAAAAAGTGATGGTCGTCCGGGGTGATCTTTGCCACCAAATCGTTTTCGAAACAACATCATGCATTATAAAAATCGCTAAAACGATTGTTTGCTTCGTACAAAACACAAATGTTTTGGCACAAACATTTCTGAGATTCGGTAAACCCGCGTGATTTAAATTGGGCTCTATTCCAGAAAACAAAAGCAATTAAAATGATCAAATTCATTGTCGAAGACTTAATAAATCCATTTATTTTGGAGTGCCTGGTCACATTGGTGTGGGTACATAGCTCATAGATCTGATGATTCTGAAGTGGTGTCTCTGCCTAGGTGAATACCAAGGATTCAGAGCTGTGCAGCGAAATGGTTAGGACTGGCGTCTAGTGCAGTTTTTGTCAACAAGCAGTACTTTTATCTAAATTTCTTGACTGACATCATTTTGTTAATTTATAGCGCAGATGAAATCGTACTCTTCTTCATGTACCGTATTAAGCAAATGGACTCCTTGTTCATGGAAACAAATGACTTTGCTTTGTCCAAACTCATTTTTGTTGACTCCTTTTTCAATGATTAAAAAGGCTGCAGTAACGTATTGCTGTTTTTGATCAATAGTATCAATATCATCATCAGGCGCAAAAATCATTTCCGTTGTGTTAAAATTGTGCTAGTCGTGTTAACTCCGGCGTTTCTCTTTGTTGTTACAAACAGTAAACTATAGTCCGGGTTATGACCTTGTTCTATGCAATAAGGCTCGGCATGATCTTATTTTTTATCACTAATGATTTCGGTCATTCGTTTACTAAACTTTATTTTGTACCACAAAGGTATCATATCGAGACATAAGTGAGGCAATATGGGAAAATTTTGGTGAAGTAAATATCGTCGTTGGAGTTAATGAAACCAAATTTCGATGGATCATTTGTTCAGGAGCTATAACAAAACTGGGCGGCTATTGCTCATTTTTAACAGGAATCATTCTTGACTCATCCAAATCTTATGTACCAGGTTCTATTGAATTCCAATGGAAACCAACAGTGGCTCTTAAAAGCGATAAGACCAAGTTCCAGTTGGCTGGAAACTATATCAAGACAATAGAGATAGATATATGAGGTCCTTCTAAATTCGATAAAATCATGCTTGTATATTTATATGAAAAATGTGGAAAAACGTGAAAAAATGTATAGACAATTTTTAACAGGGATTGTCGTTGACGCAATCAGATAGTGGGTATTAAATATAATCAAGATACATTGTAGAATATTTGTAGAATATTGGTTTGCACACTTCATTAAAACGTGATATTATTATCGTTCCATCGCTCCAAATTAAAACCCATTCATCGACTTAGAAAGTGATTCTGATTTGATTTGTATAATTTTTTTTATGATCTAACTTCGATATTTCTGGTTACTACAGACATTGGTATAAGCTCAATACGCTTTGAATCGCAATATGGTATAGGATACAAAAAAGCGTACCAACTTGGAGCGGACCTGAAACTCAGCTTGAATTACTTGAAATTGGGTTTGGAATCTTGGTATAATTTAATGCTTTTAACATCTCTTATTTTAAAACCTCGGATAATACTTTTGACCTGTTGGTCTAGTTTAAGATGCGGTCTTATTATGTTGTATGTTTTGCCATGATTTACAAGTCGGTTCACCATCCTAAACGTATTTCTGAACTGGTTTCAACTGACTGTTTTTTTTTAATATAATTATATCTATATATAGGTATATAAAAATCAATTGCTATGCGTTAGTCTCGCTAAAGCTCGAGAACGGTTGGACCGATTTGGCTCATTTTGGTCTTAAATTATTGGTAGAGTATTCCGGAAGGTTTTATTTGAAGTGATAGATGGCGTTGAAGATGAGATTTTTGCAATTAATTTTTTTTTACCACATTAACATTTTGAAGGCAAAACAACGTTTGCCGGGTCAGCTAGTATATAATATAATTTATATAATTTATAATAAAGTTATATTTAAAATATGCCGTTTCTGTATTTTTACAACCAATTTAGGGACGTAATTCTATATATTTGAACACCCCTCACTCCATGCCGATATGGTTTGCAATTTGCCTGAGTTTAACTCTTTGTGGGAACAGTTTTGTTACATTGAATCATTTTTTTAACAGTTACTACACGGTAGAAAGTGTGTCATATTATGTCCCATCTTTTAGAAATTTTGGTAAGTCAGTCGTCTCATCTATAGAAAGTTTGCTGCGGCTTCTTCGACATCTCCTTCTCCACGCTGTATTATAATAATAAGCTAAGCCTTTCTGCCACACCACCACTGGCGTTACATGTTTCCTTATCTACTTACAAATATTTTAATGACTTTGATTTGCCATAATGCGTACAACAACAGCAACAACTGACAGCATTACCGAGCTGTTGTTATTGTTCGCCTGAGCAAATGTAATCCTCGGCATTGAAATTCTATGCCTACGCGCGAAATCGAAACTAAATTAAAACAGTGAAAAGAGCTTAGCCAAAGAAATTCATAAGATAAGCATTTTAAAACTGGTAACGGTTGGTTATTAAATCAAGTTAATAACTTTTCCAAAGGCAATAAAACTGTCAAAGTGATAACATTCCTTTGTTACGAACAAAAACCAAAGTTTAGGGATATCTTAAACACTCACACTCTGCCATGGCGGATGGCGGCGGCGACAGACACACAACGATGGCGATGGCGTTGGGCGGAATGGTTACACTGCTGTTATCGCAAGGTATATCAAAATGGCATTTAAAATTATTTTTTGAAACGTTGGAAAAAGGGAAACTAAGTTTCGTAAAAATGTAATTAAAATTGTTTAAGAATATCAAATGCTTAGGAGGCCACCGGGCATCTAATGGATTGCGATAGGACTTCAACACATTTCGCAACATTTTGTAGGAGCCATGATAAGAATTTCTAATAAATATCGGGGCATCGTGTTGTGTTCAGTTTATTTAATATATAGATTGATAAGAAACCGGAAAATATTCATGTAATCAAAAATGTTCAACTTTCACAATAATCCGATAAGTGTAAAATGTAAATGATTACAACACTTTACAAATTTTGTGCTTTTGTTCAATAATAATGTTCGGGAGCAAAATGCATTTTCGCTTTTATTTGGAAAAGAGTAATAACTAATGCGCGCTATTCATTTCGGGTTTGTGAGTTTTAAAAACTATTTCTGCTTCCATATACCACACTTAAAATGAAATCATGAAAAGTGTTTTCGACATTGTGATAATGAGCATTTTAATCAACCATATATTCAGTTTCAATTGCTAATCTGAGAATTGATATTGATTAATGACTGGAATGTCTGAACTCTTCTTCCGTATTCATTATTTTTGTATGATCTTGATGATATTATTTAACATAATCAGAGTTGTTTCGATTTAGATATGCATCGTTTTGCTAGATATCTTGCTATCATATTAATGGTAATGCCAATATGGATAGATAAGAACCTCCCAACCAAACTCCCGGATCTTCTTTCGAGTCAATATCAATGATGAGACATAATTCCTCTCATATTGGACAAAGCTAGCCGCTGCTGGACGATTGTTTCCTAAAGAAGTTCCAACTGCTGAGAGTACGGGTCGAGTTATGTATTTGGCTGCATAGAAGCAGCTCACAGTATAAGAATTCTAGACATTCTGTCAAATAGGGTGCTGAAGCATTAGCGTACGGATAATAGTTCATCTTTTGAAAAGGACCTTCAGCCGTTAGTGAAACATTGGCACAAATAAAAATAAATATTCGTAAATATAAAACCTTGTCTATACATTTTTTTTCTAGATGTGGAATTTATCTGAAATAAAATTGGAATAAATGTTCAAACCAAAAGCGCAATCATTTATTTCTGCTACGATTCGATCTTAAGCCCCCAAATTGCTGCGATGCGTTCTCATCCACAGACATATTGAAAGAAACTTAAAAAAATATCAATATAAAATATTAATTGTTTTATGCAATGAATACAAATAATTATTTCTTCTCTTCTCTTCAGATAATGAGAGTGAGGAAGACAAGCAAATTATTCTTTAATTGTTTAATTTTTTCATAGTTTATTTTCCTAACCACTATGGCTTGAAATCGGAAGTTTTCTGGTCAGATTCTCTATTTCTGCTGAATTTGTTACGAATGAGACTTGGGTGTTTAAGTTTTATGCACAAATACAAGAACTTCTTCACAAATGTGTCGGCTCTTCATGAAAATAAATCCGGGTTAAGTACGTGTAAGTACTTGATTGAACAAATGAAACTTCATTAAATAAATGCAAGTTTTCATTACTTCTCAGAAATTTATTATAATATTTACAGACAAAATTGGAAATTTTCAATTTCTTGATTCTGAGTGTTATTTTACGATCTGATCTGATGGTGCCGTACAACTCACTTGTTATATTTTCGATCAATTTCAGGTCTTTGAACATTTTAATTCACTTTTACTTACTTTTAAAACATAAGATGTGGTAAATAGATATTCATAATTTTCCAATAGATAACTTTAGTAATCTGTGCCTCACATTGTATCGGTGCGACCGCTAGGTGGCGGTAGAAAGATAACTTTTCGTACTCAAAAACTACTCATATACATAGTTTTGTGACACACAATATTACTAGAGCGCTCACCAAAGATGGCCACCAGTAAAGAGAGAATATTTATGATTTTGATACTGTAATATTTAATTATGCGCAATTTTGTTTTCAAAAGCACAATGCTCTCAAAACAAGGTGAGTTGTTGAAATTATCTATAGACAGATAGATGGAAATCGTGAAGTCCGATTGCTCCGACTGTCTACCACCACTTCAGTAAGACTGGATGGAAAAAGCAACTCGATGCGTGGTGGCCACAAGAGTTAGCGCATAAAAAACCTCTTAGTCGGAGTTTCCGTCCGCGAATTGTTGCTGAATCGTACATTTACGACAACGTCATGTGAAATGAATTTGCTCTCTCAAACGCCGCAGAACGCTTAGAATTATGTTTATTTACCGTCTAACTTTCTAATACTTGTGAAGAAAATCGTCAACATTATTTGTTCGACTTTGATGTAGTTTTTTCGTTTTCGGCTCAGTTGTTGGACGAAGCCGTTCCATATCTTATTGACTGATTTGCATGCCAAACTTGTAAACACATGTCTTAACACCAGTTATAATGCGTTTTGTGAATGTGGGATCGGAATTTATTCGTACTATGATGTGTTTAGCTACCATTACGCGATTGAGTTTTTGAAGAAAATTTAGGTTTTTTGGAACTAGTCATGCGACAACGCATTTTATACTCAAAAAATTATGTAAAGTGGTACAAATTGATTGCTGAGGCACAAAGAGTTCAGCGGCAATCTCCACCATCTCATCATCATTCCTTCACTGCATCGATGTTAACTCAGTCGCTTTTGAATGCATTGTGCTCCTTGTATGCAATTGTTTTTAATAAAATATGTTCATTGTAACCCTTTCAGTGATTCGACGCACGACAACCCATTTGGTATGCAGAATTGGAGACAAATTCTTTGTTCGATATTTGTATCCATTGTAAAAACTGCAAAATGCGCTGTACCACTCATATTCATTTGTTTGTGATAAGGACGATTCATCATTAACCTTCTATTATATTGTCAGCGAATCGGCTCGGAAATACTCTGCTGCAAAATTTGACACAAATTCTTTGTTCGATATTTCTATTCATTGTAAAAATCGCAATACTCATTTCAGATACATTTTCAAAATCGAACGCTGTAAATGAGCTCAGCGTCAGTACTTAGGAACAAAATGAATTTTGATAATTCCTTTAATCGAACTTTTTGAATGATCATAACTATGACATCATTATGGCCGGCACTTATTTGACAGAATGTGTGAAATATATTTTTTATAGTGCTGTTGCAAGTATAGGAAAAAGTTAGAAATATTTGTGAATACTTTAAAATTTTTTACAGAAAACTTAAACAGCAATAAAATGGAGTTAATGATTTCCGGCAGGCACAACCTGGATATCACCTTACTCATTCAAATCTATTAATTTAATAGAAAAGCTTCCTTAATTCCGAAATTATCTTGCTTGCCTAAGTTGTACATTCATGCGGGACACCAATTGCTCTTGTTCGCTTAAGATTAAGAGTAAGCCGCAAAAAGTCAACATAATTAACTCATTTTTCATTGAAATTTGTTTAGGTGTTACGGGTTGTTCCCTTATCTTACTTCTTCAATTCCCCCAAGGATATTTGATAACAAAAGCGCCGGGAACCAACCAACATTTGAGCCAACACAATGCCGCCATTCAGGTACAAAATTATGAAGAACAAAACCCTTTATATTTTGCTAGCGTATAGATTTCTTAGCACAGATTAGTGTCGCATAGTCTTAGGCGACCATCAGTCATTTTTCTATATTTGCTGCAATGGTAGAGAGAGCTGCATATAATCATTTCGAATCTCTACGAGGCGTTATGATGCTTTCATTTGTCCATTCCTTCATTTCACATTTTGTTTAAGGTTATAATTATCAATGGTGGTATTGTGGATTCTTTTCGTTATCTCTTGGAATACAGACA
>JAHXMU010000008.1:7323123-7355903 GCA_019455685.1 Philornis downsi
TGGGTCGAGTTTGGAGCAAAAGGAAGGTTTCCTCTTAAAAGCCATTGCCGGGGCCATAACGGCACCAGTTTCTCATAATCTTCAATGAAATTCAATCGGTTTGGTTTCGTGTGAGCGTGTGTTTGTAATGGTCGAAAAGCTTTTCCTTTTACTTTAGCCGCTACATTGTATTAGGGGTTCGAATAGATTTTGTCCACACAGAAGATGAATGTTTCTATAGGCAGCTATTTATGTATATGTAATGTAGAATATTTTTAAATATATTCACGCTCGAAGTGTCAGCAATTAAAATGCTGCAATTTTGTCAAAAATTTTAAAAAACCTGCAATATATCTTGAAAACGTTTTATTATTAAGAAAAATATGTTATTGTCGTTGTATTAATGTGGCTATTTTTAACTCACATCGAGTCATCGAGTCCTTCCGGGAAGGAGGCTTCACATGCTGCACGAATGTGGCATTATGATATTTAGTCCCATTGTCGGGGAAGAGCAATATTTAAAGCGCTAACCGTCTTATATTTTTTTTTTTAGTTTATACTTTGGCCTCTAGAATTGAACTTATGGAAAATTTCATTGGGTTTGAGATCGTTGGATATGGTTGTCGTGAATGTGAAGCTGGGAATTTTTCTGGAGAGATGGAAACATCCAATGGTTTGTAATGAATTGTGTACGCGCCAAAGAAAAGAAATAAAGTATGGATTAAAATTTCCTCATAGTAGATTTGTGGATTCACTTTTACGCCATGTTCCGTGAAAACGAGTGGCCTAAACTGTCACTGATGCAGGGTCTTGTTTTCGTGGAGCAACTACTAAGGACATTGTACTTTAAAGATACATGGGGTAGAAGTATTGTGATTTGATTCCACTTTAGAATCCGTAGACGGGTATACTGAGAGTGGGTATCTAAGCCATATAGAGGACGGCTTATACAAATGTTGTTTCATTAAGGATATCGAATAATTTTTTTTTAATGTTTCTTCTTTATTTATTTGAAAAGTAATACATTTATTAATTGGCTTTTAAAAACGATTGAATTTAATTGTTCTCCAATGTTTGATGGTGCATGCGTGACATCGTCTTTCATTAGTGTCTAAAGAGTTGCGTCGAGAGTTGCCGTTCAAACGCATTGCTGAGAATCATTCAAATTTGTTGGAGGAAACACGCAGGAAAAAGGAAATGAGTTCGATGTGATATTTTGAAATTTAAATAGTTTTTTGCAAGCGATTGGTTTACTCAGGCAATCAAGTTCGTCTACAAATGTCCAAAACTATAAGCATTTTCTTATATTGAGGAACATAATTTCAAGTGATTTTAAAGTAGCTATCCAGCAATGTGAAAAATATAAACATTCTTACTATAGTTTAATATTTATTTCCACCCCTAAGACGTTCTACTTGGTGCGGGCAAATGCTTTTGTGTAATGGTATAGCATACTCTTAGGCGCGTTAATTGGCATCAATTCTTTCCTTTACCATTTTTCTACACCCCATAACCAATCGGCCAACCGACCATCCATCCTCGTTTGTTCAACAATTTTAAGCGGATTTCTTAACTTTTTAAGCTATTTCCCAGTGAATTTGATAGCGTTTGCGTTGTGTGTTGTTACGTTGGCTACTTGAGGCGTGTTTATTCACGCCTTACTGAAATTAACTGTATTGCCTTAACGTGTTGGTATTAACTGTTCTTCAAATATTTCCATGTTGTTACTGCGATTACACTTATTTCGCATTCAACACCCAAAGTAATTTGGAAATAAGAAATTCCTCAAAGGAAATATGATGGCGTCAGCTTCATATTGTATGGTATGTTTTGCTAAATCTGAAGGCATAAGCTAAGGCGTCCTTTATTTAAATTCCAAATGCTTATTCCATCTTTTTGCATTTTACGAGATATCCTATCTATCTTCTCGGCATATTTCCTATTTTCGTTTAGGCGGCCCAAGAAATCATTTTAAGTTGACATTTTTCCTGCCAGCAAGAGATATTTATCGGAATATTTTTATAAGTTATTTGCGTATATTTGTCCTGGGTGTTTCTAATTCATTTGTTTCTCCAGCTACTTCTTTCGTTTTGTTTTGGTATGTTATTAGTTTAATTGGAATTTTTTCTGACGCTATTCTTATTTATGCCAATTTGTTGTTCCATTTTCTTGGTTTTGTGAATAAATATTTTTTGTTGACATTCATTGCATACTTTTGTGCTGTAATGTTTCTATTGTATGGGGAAAGAAAATCTATGATGCTCTAAAATATGTTAGCATTGGTGGAAACAAGCTGAAGAAGGAATATACGGGGGCTGTTCCAAAACTAGCCGACCAGACGTGTAGATGGTGCCAGTAGTTTGAAAAAAATGTTTAGTGCCAATCTTATAAAACATATTTTTTAAGTTTAAAGGTGCCAAGTTATTTAGAAATTTTATTTGAGCCATCGAAAGTAAACGATGGAACATGGACAAAATTAATCACCGTTATGTAACTCAATATAACAATTTGAAAGGTCCGATCAATATTAAACCGAGCTAGATTCTATTCTGGGGAAGTGTGCTCCTTCGTTTACGACTGTAAAATATTGAGCAGAGGCCACACGAGCTGCCAAGACGAACATTGCAGTGATCGACCAATTGAGGTACGCCCGCCAGGCACAGTTGGGAAAATCCACAAAAATTGTATTGGATGATCGTCGATGGTTGGCTGAAGGTGCGTGAGCTAGCTGAAATTATAGACATTTTAAAGAGTTTTATACATCGTATATTGTCCGAAGATTTGAAGATGAGAAAGCTGTGCGCAAGATGGGTGCCGCGCAAAAAAGCCGAATTTTCGCGTCAATTTATAATCATGGATGAGACATGGCTCCACAACTTCACCACTCAGGCAAAGGAACAGCCAATGTACTGGACTGGAATGGAAGAATCGTGTCCAAAGAAGGCGAAGACGGCTACATCCGCAGGCAAGGTTACTGCATCTGTTTTTTGGGTGCGCATGGGTTTATTTTATTTATTATCTTCAGAAAGGAAAGTCATTAACGACGAATGTTGTACTAATTTATTGCATTGCTTAGATGACGAAATTATGGAAAAAGTTTGCATTTGCCAAAAAGAAAGGGTTGTTTCATCAAGACAATGCTCCAAATCACACATCCATTGTTGTTACGACCAAAATTTATAAATTAATGTTCGAATTGCTTCATATCGCACCTTATTCATCCCTTGGACTATTTTTTATTTCTAAAGTTGGGAAAATGTTTCGGTGGTAAAATATTTGCCAACAATGAAGAGGTGAAGTCTGCGATTGATGGCTATTTTAAACAGTTTGCAAGTTCTTTCTATAAACGGAGTGTAAAAGCCATATTAAATCGCTAGAAAAAGTGTATCGAGCCAAAAGGGGATTATGTTTAAAAATAAAGAGCATTTTTCCCCAACTTTTTTGTGTTTTCTTTGTTATGTCGGCAAGTTTTGGGGCCGCCCTCGTAGGTTGATGGTGTTATTTTTAATTTAATGCGAATTTCGCAATGGGCACATGTGACGTTTACATGTTCAGTTCAATTTCTTTACCTCATCTCTACGACAGAGTAAACTAAAATTGTTAAAAATGGAGCAACGCACTCCAGTTCGCTAATGTTTCTGTTAGTCATGACTATCTTAAAATGGCGGGGTTGATTTTGAAAAAATATACAAAAATTCAATACATACTTTTTGAGAGAACAATTTTATTGAAAGAGATGAGATCTAATAAGTCGGGTTTCTTCTTATATATGCACACTACAAAATTCTGAAAATATATATATATAATTTAGCCATTGCTTTTTGTCTGTGCTGAATAAAAGCTTTCCAAATTATCGGCCATCGAAACTTAATTAAAAGCTAATCGTCCATCATCATCACTACTTTATTGTCGTTGTGATCAGTTCCGCACTACAATTCCTCCATTGCAATAACCTCTTAACCACCAACTTCCTCTTTATTCCTCACATTATATTAATGAAATTATTTGCTGAAATTATTACATTTATAAAAGGCAGAACGCCCAAAACAATCTTGTTAATAAATACAAGGTTGGTTGATAGATATTTTTCTTTATTAATTCGAAAAATCATACACCAATTGAATAGAACTCTAATAAGTGAAGTGACGCATGTGTTACTTTGAAATTTATTATTGCTTGTAGGGCTGCAGCGTGTATTGGCCTGATTATCGTTTGCTTCAAATCATCCAATTTTCTTGGTTTTGATTTGTAAACTTCCAGGTCAAAAGACCTGGGAGGCAAATGAAAAGTAAAGTTTTTTGAAATTATTTTATCATACAGGTTTAAAAGGTATTCTTTGTCGATGTAGTTCTGGAAAGAAAAACAATTTCATCATGTACAAGGTGGTGCTACAATAAGAAATTTAAATAACATTTTTTAATCAATGTATTTCGATTGTTTTTTTTATTCAGTTTTATTTTATATAATAATAGCAGGTTTTGAAGACGATAGATCAGAAAATTATTCATTCGGGATCGCCTAAAATACTGTTTCAATGGACTGCTTCAATTCAGTAAAATTCGTTGTTTTGGTTTTGTACATCTCTTGCTAGACATAAGCCCATAAAAAAGACTGGTGCAGACTAAGGTCTTCTTCTGAATTTGTGGAACTACCACGTCTAAAGTCGCTTTGGTGAGGTCAAAATCAAAATCTAATCAGGGTATACCGCGATAGTTAGTACAAATGCTTTAATAGTCTTTTTGAAACATAGGACGTTGTGATTATGTGTAGACGCTGTTCATACTTGATATCAGGTCATCGTCACCAGTCTTAAATAATTTTTTTGCAAGCCACCTGCACCAGCAGCTTTTGTGTTTGATGCTGTAATATTCCTATTTCGATTTCGCTTTTGTTCGGTGCGGTTCAATCTATGCCCTTGCCCATAAGTAGAATAGTTTCTTCAATTGTTGTGATAATATCTGAAATGAACAACTTTTGAGAGTTATCTCCTGATTTGTATAATTTCCTTTCCCATAAAGTTAATTTTTTTTTGTCGGAAATTTCGCGTTTTGTCTTTTCTCAAAATGTCGTTTTTTTTTTCTTTGTTCAACCTCCTTTTTCGTTTAAAAACTCTACTTTCCGCTCTTTTAACTCGCTTATTGCACTCGTAACAGCAGCCTTTCCACAGACAAAATGCGTTATTCCTCATAGTAGTTGATTGCCGTCTTTTACACCCAAGTACGGTATTGCGAATGTAGCCAAACAACACACAAAATCGAAGCAATCAAAATTTAAAAACCGTGACATTAAAAGAAAAGTTACTGTGTCCGAAAAAATAAGAGCAGATCTTAATTCATTCAAACCAAGCATTTCAGAAGTATTTTGTTGTTTCTAAGTTGGTACCACTGTGAGAGTCATTTTTGTTAAATTTCAGATCAGAATTGTCATTATGTAGAAGACCCTCGATGAAAAAGCTTTGTCGGAAAGAAATGTTTACAAGCGGCGTAAGTGTTTCAAAGGAGTCCGACAGTGAAAACAGTCCCATTCTTATAATACAATACTTATAATTCGAGTATTGTGTTTTTCTGCGTGAAGTTATTCGATAAAAACGCCGCATTTAAGGGCAGACAACATTCGGTTTTTGTCTTGCCTACGACTAGGTGTTTTATAAATAGAACTCCTTGTTTGCTGCTCAATAATAAAAGCCCCTTTGTTATTGCTAATAGCAAAATTACTACGAAATTGGTTAACAACAAACTTCCATAGATTTTTTATTAGTTCACCTAAAATTTTTATATTCTACTGAACTTTCCTGTAAGATTTTTTTGGAATGACATTTCCGAGCATGTCTTTTCACTTGTTAAAATTTATGGCATTTTATATGTCTTCCGACATTTTATTTCTCCAAGTAATTTAACTAAGACATTTCTGTAATCCATTGTTCAACTTTATACCTATAAAAGTAAAAATCTCAAATCACAAAATAATTTGCAAATATATTTAGTGCCATATTTTTTATGGCAATTACTCGATATAAAAATCATTTCAATTATCCGATAGCTGCATAAAAATCGGATATACAAACGAATTTACACACTTCATCAAGAAGACATAAAAAACCAACAACATTCGATTCCAAATTATTACGTTATTAAAATAAAAACCAAATCAACCCAACAGATCAACCGTCAAACCACCGAACAATGGAGTATTCAACCGTATTACGATGCATCATCACATCAGAAACTACAGCGGGTGAAGAGCGGGAATTCTCCATACTCATCAAACAGTGTCATCATCATCAACATAATCGTAAAAGTAATGGCCAAACAGAACCAAACAACATTCGATAGCGCAGCGAATGCAATCTAGCCAAAGGATCCTTGAAAGTCGTAAATATAACACCAGTATTATCCTCCTTATGCGTACACGCTTTTCATTCATCCATCCGGCCATTCATTCACTCACTCACTCATCAGGATGATGATGATGACAACAAGGATGAGAATAAATTCGAGAGCGGTGGCGGTGGCGGTGTTGGTGTTGGTGTTAGTGGCAGGAAAACACAAATGAAAAGCTTTATTTGTTTTTAGTATCAATTTTACAGATTTTTTATTACAACTTCCGAATACAAACAACAAAGCCCGGAAAATACAAAACACTCAGAATCAGGACAGGACAGGAGAGACTGAGAGAGAGGGGAGAAGGGAGAATGTAACATACCCAGCTTTGCGACACTGAACAATGGGGTCATAAAGTCTAATCTTCATGATTTTACTAGCACTGAGAGGGAGAATAGAGAAGCTTTGCGTTTGTTGTTGTGTCGATTGCTAGTAATATTACTGTTGTTTTTGTTGACGTGCTGCATTCAAATGAAAACGGATGTATCAATTTTTACAACTGTCAAATTGACATTTCTGTTGACACTCTCTGAAGCATTAGGAAACTATAATTGTTATTATAATGGCTGATGTTGGAGAGCTGCTTGAAAATGCATTTGCAAATACCGTTGCGGTAGGGAGTTTTCTTTGAATGGTGCATTCCATAAGTGGGAGTTTTGGAGGACAACTTTCCGAAAGTTGAAATTAGCTGAGGATTCATGGTCGGATGCAAGGCGTTTTCCGAACAGAGCGGGTAGATATCGACAGCCTATAACAGCCGAGACTGTTTAGCCATTCGCGCTAAATCATCATGATAAGTCATAAGATTGAACTGCACATGGAAACTATAAAATTTTGTTATCAAAATGAGTGGTCTTTCGTTTCATAGATGCTCTACGAAATTAACTTTCTGCGGTGAGGCCCATATTTGGAGGAATGGGTACTTAAACAAACAAAATTGACAAACCGAATATTTGATGACTCCAACCCAGTAAGGTTCACCAGTTGGCCAGCTACTGTTTGATGCTGACCCAGGCATCACAACTTAGTCCGTCGTTCAAATTCAAACGGATCTATGCAGCAGAGTTATTGAAAATTGGACCCCTCGGATCCGCGCCATAGCGTGAAGCATCGGCGGCCATTTGAACTAAAATATACTCTATACGTATGCATAGTATACATTTTTTTTTATTTTTCTATTTTATTTATTTGGTTCAGTAATAATTTTACATTTAATATTTGTGCCCCTGCGCCACTTGGACATTATTGGAGCGAATTGGCAATATCTATTAAACATTCATATTATATGAAATATTCATTTGGAGAAAAATAAATTACATCTCAATAAACAGAAGTTATGAAAAAGAAGGCTAATTACAATAGAAGCATTTCCATGTTTTCAAATAAATAAGATTTTAGGTTTGACTTAAACGTTCCAATCCTGGAAATATTTTGCAATGATTGTGGAATGTGGTTGCATTCAGAACATTCGGCATACTCAGTTCGTTGCTTTGTAGTTTCCAGTCTACATTTTACAATAACTAGATTAGAGCCATTTCTGGTATTAAATACATTGCGGTTTCTTCGAAACTGGATTCAGCAACTTGAACATGTGTACTAATAATTGAAATTTATATAGCCCATAAATCGGCAGTATTGTTTTCGCCACATCGTTGTACAATGTGAACGTGGAATATAAAATTGGAAGATTGAACACTGTTTTAAGCGCCTTATTTTGTGCTCTTTGAAGAGCTTGAAAATCTGCAGTTCGTTTATATGAATAAATCAACGGACGGTAACTGAAATAACTATGCATAAGTGCATTATAAAGTAATAGTTTTGTGTTCATATTAAATTTATATTTAAATTTATAAAGAACACCAATTGCTGTCGCTACTTTGTCTTTGACATATTGGATATGTACATTCCACGACAGATTATTTTGAAAGTTAATTCGTAGGTATTTCAGAGTAGTGCTCTCTGTAACCCCACTATTTCCGACATTTACACTGAAAAGATTACCAGTAGAATAAGGTCGGAATCGTAACAACTTTGTCTTATCAGCAGTTATAACCAATTTGTTTAACCTTGCATATTCTAATATGAACTCCGCATCATGTTCAATTTGACCTCTTAATACGATATCATGTTTATTATTTAAGTTTTCCGTATAGATTTAGATTGCATAAATCGTTGAGGTAAATCATGAAAAAAAAAATACAAAGATCTTTAAAATAGAAAAATATTTTCGTTAACACCTTACGCGCAGTTTGTTTTATTTCATTTTAACATCGATTCGGCCTATTTGGGAATTCCTCTAATTGAGATAAAATTGTACTGAATATAATATATTATATAAAGATTTAGAGTTCAGCCGCGTTATGATGATTTTATATTTCAGAAACTATGTTCTTTTGGAAATCATGTTACTCTAGTGATTCAGCCAGCATTACAATTCTGTTAACATAACAGAAGTAGCAATCAACTCATCCCAGTGCACTTCATGAAGCCATTATCTCTGGAAAAACTCAAGTTGAAAAAATAATAAGTCAATATAAGACGAGAACAATTACAATTTAACTAGAACTTTGTCTAAAAACTGTGATTGTTGCTGTATTCTTTTGTCAAACACTTGTGTACAAATGTATTCTGTCAAAAAAGTATTGAAAGCTGGTCAATAAAACACAAAATATGTATTATTCAATCAGATTTATAGTATCGCTTTCAAAATATACTCCTTGCAAAATAAAGCACTCAGCCCACCGAATAATACAATCTTCAAACTCTTCGAACACAAAGACTTCCCGGAGCCATTTCGGTTGAATACGGTAGTTGTGCGATGTTTGTTGCACTTTTGTTCAGAAATTCGTTTACAATTATGGACTTGATCTGGCCTTTTTCTGCGAAGTTGCTCTCTGAAACGCTTCATGATACCCAGAATATATTCCTTACATACCGTCTGATTTTCTGGCGGGAATTTCGAGTCCGCAAGACTCAGATAACCAAAAAAAAAAAAAAATTACCATTCCCAAAACTCTCGATCGACTTTGATGTAAATTTTTCGAATTCTTTTCAGTTTGAAGGCGTCACTCCGAACCTTGTTGAATGGTTTGCATATTAAACTCCTAAACTCATCTTTCATCATTACAAGTTATGCGATTTATAAATGTTGGGTCTTCAATGATTTTTACACGATTGATCTAATATATTCCAGACAACGTTTTCTCTGAATGCATACTGCAGTATCCTAAAAGAGAGATAAGTGTATATTAATTCGTCCAAATCAATTACTTTGCCGTCAAAGTTTTTCGCCCAGACACAATGCCGTTATGTCTTTACTTTTTCCAATCTTCGAAGCATGGCAAGTAGTAGTCTTCTGTAATAGCCTCCATACATAACAGATTCAAAACTGTGAGCCCGGCAGAGGTAACTCATGATGCACAATGGCACGGCGGTAATCGAAGAAAACTCTTAAACATAACCTTAATTGTTAAGCGAATTTGTCGCTGTTAGGCCTTGCTTCACCTTTACCTCGACATTCACCTTTCACCAGCTGCTACCTACTCATAAGCACAGGTCCATGTCTCATCTCTTGTAGCAATGCATTTCTTAACGTGTTGGTGGCTTCGAATCGTCTCTCCACAGATTTTAACTTTATCGAGATAATTGAGTATTTCTGGTGCCAATCAAGTTTTGGAACATCTCAACATCATCAGCAAGTTGCCTAATTTTTAATCCACAGTTTATGAGCACCAAATCTCTAATATGTTGATTCTCGACCTTCTCTGAACTGTTTATGTCACTCGTGATCACTTTTTTCTTATAAACTGTGTTCACCAAATGCCTTTTGGAATGTTCTGAATATTTCCACTGCGGACATTTTATTTGTAAACAAAATTTAATACAAATTCTTTGATCAACAAAATCTCAATGTGAAATTTGGCGGAGATGTCCACAACAGTGCTATCAATTTAGAAAAAAAAAATGTACGTTTGATATACTACTTGTGTAAATTTAAAACTTTTCTCTTTTTTAGAACACAGTAGAATATTTGATGATATTCCTTTTATTTGGAGTAGTACCGCTCATTACTTGTTTTCAGCATTACTTTCTCTAAAATTCCAATAAATTAATATTGTCTTATTTGCCTTCATTTTCGTGGCGGAGACACCTATATTGTAAATTCCTCTGTTCGTCACCTACAAATCAAGCACACACACTTTCTGATAGTGGTTACAATGAAGAGAAATCGTAAAAATCTTACACTTCGAAGAGAAAACTTCTAAACCATTCCCTCATTTGCGTCCATGTTTTCGTTTCTATTCCGGGGGAGTAACACTTTATTAAAATGTTGTGTCACCGGATAGACAATTAAATTAAGTTCAGTCTTTTTCTCCAAAATGAAACATAAAAAGCACATAAAAATCCTATAAACTTCCCCTAAAGGACATGCGGGATGGATGAATAGACAGATGGCCACACGTCAAATTCCTTGGATTTGGTTATGCTTGTTTTTGGGGGTCGACTTGTCTTTAGGGTCATAAAATATCTTAACCGAACAACGCAACAAAGGATATCAAGGATAATAAAAGAATGCACAGAGTGACTAAACTTTTGTGTGTTCTCGTTGATAATGGTGATGTTAAGTCGTCATTATTATTGTTGTATCATCATCACTGACTCCCTATCCGGAATGACAGGGAGTCATTAAAAAGCAAGTGACATTTTAAGTCCACTTAACATATGTAGCGAACGAGTACGTATAATCGTAAAAATCCTTTCCGGATGGGTCTTAAGAGTGGTCGTAAAAATGTTATAAAAACAAAAGGCGAATGATAGTTAACACCCGCTCAGTGATAAGTCGTCATGTTAATGATAATAAAATTATTATTTCATTTAGCATATGCCCCTCGTACTAACTACCCCGCTAACAAAGTGGGCTGGTGGTCCGAATGGGCGTTGCTGGTGGCAGTACTTAAATTTTTTACGACTTTTGAAGTATTATGTTTATTATTAAGTTGTCATTGTTGTTAATAATTGACATTTAGGGATCACATCTTTCGTGGAGCGGAGAACCTGAGGGACACGCAATGGCTAATTGTGGCAGCAGCAACAATAAGGAGGTGGATGTTAAATGTTTTATGGCTTGTTAAATTGTATTTAAACACAATTTAAATTAATAACTGGGGACTGCTGCCCTTGCAGTGAAAATTGTAGCGCAGATTGAAAAGAAAATGGTAATTAAATTAAAATATAGAATTGATTTAATGAAATATGTGAAATACTTTATGTAGGCATACATATATATGATTGTCAATGCCAGCCTTTTGGTTTTGTAGATTTCGAGAAATTGAATTGAGAAATTGTAATGGAACTAATTTAAATGCGATATGGGCAACTTCTGCCATATAATAGAATTTTGCATGGTACACAATTAAATTTAAATTGGCTTGGTCTTGGCTTATTTTGTCGACACAAGAGGCATAAACGACTTATTTAAGAGAAGCACGCCCATCTATACGACTATGAGTCAATACATTATCCATGATTTCTTAACCCACAAGTATAGGAAAGCCTACATGATGGTCTTGGCTCAGAAAATATTAAACTTTTCGAAATTTTCGACTATTATAAAATCTCCATTTCTAAGTTTCTTACAAAGAAATTCTTTTCAGCACTTTTTGAACGATTGAATCATGTCCTTCCGTCTGTCCAGTTGGTTTGATATGTAACAACAACTCAAGTACATCTGTACCGATCATCACAACCCTGTTTAACGCAGCTAAGGTTATTTAAAGAATTAATTTTATATCTAATTTTTTTAAGCAAATGATTTGTAATTTGAATTTGTACAGACATGAATTTTATATGTTGGTCCAGTAGCTATTGCTGGTACATTATTTTCTAAAAAAAAAACAGTCTTCTTCGTTGCTAACAACTGGTCTTCGCGTTGTCTTTTCCTTGGATCATCCTCACGGCAGCATCGTCAGCTAAGACATCATTGTGACCATCGCGACTAGGAATCGTGCTACTGTCAAATGTCGATGGGGACCGTTATTAAAGATGCTGAACGGTTTTTTTTTACCGAGAACTTCGCTGAAGTCATATCTGTTTCAATAGTATTTGGTTTCACCAAGGTGGAGCAACTGTTTACGTGGTTATAGCAGAGCTCCAACGAAAATTCCCAAGCATATTAATAACCAGAAACTCCTAAACTTCCGCTGGTCTCCAAGGTCACCTGACCTGACTGCACCAGACATTTTTTATGCGGTTATGTCAAGTAAGATGTGTACAAAACGAAATCAAGGAATTTGGCTGAATTGGAGCAGTCTATTATAATAATAACAGTCGGGATCGCCGACTTCAACCCTTCAGGCCGCAATGAATAATTTTCTGATCAGGAGTTACATATGCGAAAATGAGCATAGAGGTCATTTACGGTCCAATTAGTTATATAAAATAAAATAGAATTGTAGATAGAATAAAAAAAGAATAAAAAAGAAGATGAATGAGGTACATTATTTAAAAAAAAAATTATTTTAATTTCTTATTGTTGGTGCGTCACCCTGTATGTAAGCCTTGAAATCGAAATAATATGTTTTTTTTTTGGGCGGCGGTTACCTTAATATGTCTGACGAATACTTCGATTAGTCGAGTAATCGGCACGTTTAATAAATGCTTTTCAAACTGTTACGTTCGGATTCCTCGTTAAACTGCAGGTCCCTTTGTATGGGAAGTTTCAGATAGGACTGGTTTAGGCGATTGCATTTTCCTAAATCTTATACGATTTATAAAGCAATGCAGCGCATAAAAACGCGGGTTACTGCAGCGGCTTTATAAATCGTGATAAGATTTGGAAAAGTGCAATCGACTAAACCAGTTCTATCTGAAACCTCCCATACAAATGGCCGACTAAACTCTTATATTCGTAGATTCATATCTTTCATTCAAATTGCATAAAACGCAGCCAAATGTGACACACATGACGCGCTGGGTAGAATTAGGCTTGAAAATAATTACAGACTCCATTGCCTCGACCCTTTTGGAACTTCCCGATGTAGCGATATTCAAAATTTTCGCCAAAGTTCTTAATTAAAAATTTAAATCTTGTTCACTGTGCTGATTTGTAATACTTGACTATGGCCTTTCAGTTTGATCGATTTTCTTAAAATCAATATTTCATCTGCAATTTCGCTGTATTGTTATGGGTTAATTTCGTGAGTTAAAGCTTATTGAGCGAAGAATAGTATTTAAAGAGATTGAAACTTCAGTTTTGTCTTTCTAAAGTTAAATTGGAAATGCTGGTAGAAACGATATGGAAATTCTGATGCAATATGCTTGCCATTCAGTTTTGTAACATTGACTACCTATAAACACTTATTGATGTTATAATAACATTATTGCAATATTTTTAATATTTCATAAAAAGCTAAACGTCGAAAAAGTTGATTTCGGATTTTCCATTTAATTTGTAGAACCCTGTTATCACAGGGGAAAAATAACAAAAATTATTTTATCCTCTAATAATTAAACCATAAATTCAATAGAATAACATAATCTTGAACCTGAATATAAAATCAATACTGAATGGTAAAAAAAGTCATTTAGTGGATTAGTCAATATTCAATTTGTAGAACTCTGCTATCGCAGGGGAAAAATAACAAAAAACTCTAATAAGTAAACCATAAATTCAATAGAATAACATAATCTTGAACCTGAATATAAAAGCAATACTGAATGGATTTATAAAAAATTTCGATAAAAATATATATTTCTATGTTTATAAAGAAGGTATCGCTTAAGATCAAATTTAAGAGAATTTAAGATAATTAAACGAGAAGTAACTTTTTTATAAAAGCAATCCGTCCTTCCTCGCCAACTTCCCAAAATATAACGAGTTAGGCAAAAATATTAAAATGTTGCTTAATTTTAAAAAAATTTCAAAATTCTTCCATTTGGTTTTTTCAGAAATTTGGCGTTTAAGGTAGCGAAAAAATCTGTTGATACTGTTGTCTTTTTAAGAGGCCACAAACATTCACCCATTATCTCACCTCCTGAAATGCAATTATAATGCATAATTATAATTTATACTGTTTTGCCAGGGGAAGCAAATAATCCTTCGTTAAGAGCATAGCTCAAATTTGTCGAAGGAGTCCAAGAAGTTCTAACGACATGGCTTACAATAATCAATAACGTGAATTTAGTTTTGTTTTTGTTAGTTACATCGTATTTTATATGACGTATGACGTGATATACCTCAAATTAATGACAGGAACCTTTATCAAACGATCCCAAAGTATGAATCGAGACTTTTAACATTGACTGGAGATTATAGCGTTTAAAAATAAAAACGCACTGTTAAATGAATCATTACCCAACGCCAAGAATTATATATATATTATGTATATTTGGGCATATGTGTATTTTATGCTCCTGTATTCCCTGAACATTGTAAGTTCCCTCCGCTTCAATGAAAGCTTCAATATTATATTTTACAGGCCATATAATGGTTACATTTAAAAATTTGTTTCATTTCGTTCCTTCATCCTCCGAGTGTCTTCAAATCCTTAACAAAAGGTCATTTTATTGTTTAACTTAACACTTTATTTGCCTCCGCATTAAAAGCGAGACAAAAACCATTTTTGGGGTTTCAGTCTAGTATAAAAAGGAGAATTTCAATTTTGCACTTTCTTAGCAATTGAAAATGTTGTGGTTCGTTACAAACTGTCCTCCTTTTTTACTACCTTATTCAATTTGGTCAAACGTTACCAGACAGTTTTTATGACAGCCACAAAAATCTCTTTGTGTAATACTAAAATTTAATTTGGTTTCGTTTCGAACAAAGTGGAGAGAAGGAAACGATTTTCCACTGTTTACTTTCGTTTTACAAACTTTACAGGATATTCTAAATGTCTGAGGTGTTTTGGTGCATTTAATACTTGTTTTTATAGTTATGAGACTTGGATGGATTTTGTTTTGCAGAACATTAAATTCTTACTAATACCCAGCATTGAGTTTTGTCATATCCTGACATATCGAGACTCGTAATGTGAAGCAGATGTAAAGTTGCCAGACGGTAATTCTTCCAAATTATTTATAATTCCTATTGCAACAGCCCCGTCTATAATTTTATAAATGTATTGAATTTATTACATTAATATTTCATATGTTTCAGCATACGTTTAAAACGTGGGCTTACTTTCATTTAAAAGTTTCTTATATTTTGTTTAATGTACCAAAAACACGCATTTGCCATTTTCTTTATGCGTTTTAGCACTTTTGCAAATAAACGTTAAGGGTTTTCGCTCTGCTCCGTCTGCCCTTTAGTTCAAATGTCTTGGAAAATGGTACTACTCGCAACATTAGAGAAATTTCCTTCAAAATGCTTCGACATCAACAAAGATACCGAAACTAAATTCCAAACAACTGTGTAACTGCCAAATCAAAAATGACGCCAACATTGTCATCATTTTTTTGTGTCATTCGCTTCCTATGAATGTGACAGAAGTGTGTTTGAAAATAGCACAACAAAATCTTAATATTATAATATCTAGTCGATTTGCACCTAATAAATGTCAAAGATTGATTAGAGATAATGGGAGTATGAAATTTCTTATACGGATATTCAATTTTTCATAAAAAAATTTCAAGTTACTTTTTCATGCTGCAATTTAACAAGCGAGGTACATACAATTTCATGAAAATATTATGAAATCTTTAAAAATCATATCTCAAGTGTACCACTGTGTGGTTGCTATTTGATCAATTTTCAAAGAGATGACAATTACAATTCTTCTCCTCTGTAGTTTTGTTTTACTTTTTCGATTGGTTTGGCTTCGGAACCGTATCATTCCTCGTTACCTCGATACAACTTTGTAGACAGTTCAATATCCTCCGTCGACACACTTGAATTGCCAGTGGAAGATATTGGGCCCCCTTCAGGAAGTTCGCCCTGCATTGGAAAATGAGCTGTTCCAAATTGGCGGAAATGCTTTGGTATGGTAACAGGTATTTTCACAAGCGTGAGCGTTAGTCGAAATTCATGAGGAATGATAAATAATATTGACGTACTGGCACAGAAATTCCTACTGATATCATTTTGTTCCATTAACTTTACGTTTTCCTTTTACATTTTGAAAGGTCTTTCTTGAAATTGAAGCGTCATATCGATAAAAAATAACGAATATTAACCAACTTTTTAATTTGTTAAAAAATTGATCATGACATCAACTGATTGAATTCTTGTTAGTGTTTATTGCGGTGGCAAAGTGATTGTAAACACAAATAACATTTCCAAACAATGCTATTTATTTCCACAGATGTGCATACCCAAAAGTCCCATCATAGCTGTATCATCCCCTCGCTGAGCTGAAAGACGTACAAGTACTTACACACTCTACAGCGGTACGGCTATGTGAGTGAGTGTCTGTTTATTTTGTATAGTGATGTCATAAAATTATGCTTAATGTTTGTTAAAATTGCTGTTTTTAAGAGATAAGTCCATAAAGTAAATTACATTGTAATTGAAAGTGCGGGTTCAAATCTTTATAGCGCACAACTTTTAGTTGCTGCTGCTCTGTACGCTGGCCGCATGCCCCACGTTATATCGTCTGTGAGTGTTTGTATGCGTGTGCAATGATACATTTGCTTCGGTTTACTTATGCCACACGCTGCGGCAGGAGATGTTAGTGTTATGTTTGTAGGAGAATACCAAAGAATGCTGAAGTCAGGACAGTTGTCAAGGCGGAAAGGATGGATAGATGGATGGTTGGCTGGCTGGCTGGTGGTTGTGCCACAGTATAATGCGTCAATGTGGCATAATAATATCGACCGCATGATATTTGCGACGTACAGACAGTCAAACAAATAGTAAAAGTCCTCATGTTTTGTTGGAAGGAAACGGAAGCTGAAGCATAAAAGTAGCTTTGTCTGCTACTGAGTGTCTGTCGTTTGTTCATTTGAGTATGCGAATATGGGTATGTGTGTGTTGGCATTTTCGGCCATTAAGTTTTATAGTTTGTTTATCTTTCAAACAAAAAGCAGAGATGACAACAAATATGGTTTTACTTGTAAATATTTAAGATTCGAATTCTTGTGCTGCATAACATTTTCTGCTCCAAAGGGTTTAAGTTCAATGAGTTAAAAGCCTTGAGAAAATTCAACGCTTCAAGAAATTTCGGCGAATACTGAAGTATGCATTTAGAACGGAATTGAAAATTTCAGGAGCGGCAATCTTTGATTAAAGTAATACGAGAAATTGGTTGCAAGCACTTTTTTTCTAAATTAAAATTGCGATTTCCCACTCGAATAGATTATTTTGTTTTTTAATAAGCATGTAAATATCCAATAATATGTAAAATTAGGAATTATTAGAGTTATCACTTATCTCAAAGCGATATTTCGGAAAATTCTTAAATGCGTTTTCTTTTTGATCGTTTTAAAACTTGGAAACGTTCGTTCTCTTGATTTCTGTTGGGAGGGATGAAATGTAAGAGTATACGAGTATTTGTGATTCTTGCTTGTTTTAATGCATAACTACTGTTAATCTACAAATTTTTCTGACATTCGTAGCATTGTTTCGTTTGGAAATTTTTGAATGGTCTTACAAAGTAACATACCGTATAATAAATCCTCAGGCTTACATACATACGTCGCTACTGGGAAAAGCATCGGTATTTCTTTTTGGAAAGTTGTAATTTTCAATCGCTATCATCCAAATTTCAATTTTTTTTCAATTTTTATTTGAGTTATAAGTCCTCTAGGTGGTGCTACTTTTGACTCTTTGTGCACAATGGAAAATAAGAATTTTGTGAATTTCGATGGTTTGCTGATTTTAATCTAGGCCGTACGAGCGCCGATAATACTGAACCCAGCTTATGTTTCAAATATTCGGTTACACTGGAAATAATAGAATACAGAAAATTATTCTCTTTAATGGAAAGGCAAAGTGGCAAGAGTTAACTCGCATCCCATATAGAAAGGTTGGCTTGGAATTTGGAGACGAAAAAAAATGTTTTCCGAATGCATATCGCAGAGGAACAAAATACCAACGTATTGCTGATTTGCAGCGTTCTTTGCAACAGTCTACTCAAAATGAAGGATACATGGGTCCACCGCTAAAGACGGAAGGACTTTCGTAAAATCTTGTAAATTCTACAGTTATAGCTTCCAAATTTTGGTGTGTAAAGCTTATTCTATTCATCTATTACCATGAAAATAGAACAACGGTGAACAAACGTTATTATATGCAACTTTTTGATGCATTAGAGGACAAAATCGGAAAAGAAGTCGCCAAATTGCGAAAAAGAAAGTGCTCTTTTATCAAGGCAACAAACCGTTTCACATATTGACGGTTAGAATGGCAAAATTGCATGACTTGAATTTTTCTAATTTCGGAAAAAATAGTTCTTTTCCTTACTCTCTCGGATCTATTGACTGATGTTATTAAAATTACAAACATTGGAAGTTTGTAAGAATCGGTTTCGAAGAAAATGGTAAATCACGGTGGTGCTCTATTCTGTGCGTAGATTGCAGTTGATAACACTTTCGTTCCTCTATTTTTGGGTGTTAGGAAATCGGAACGAATTGAATATATCATGTATATTGTTTGGGTGAGATGTATTATTAAGAGATTAGTATTCAAATTAGTAAGAATTCGAGAAGTAATAATAGCTTCCGATAACATATAAAGAAGTTTAAGCCACAACCTTTAGAGACACGAGTTACTTCGATAAACCCAGATTTCTATATACTGTTTGGCTAGACTATTGGTGGAAGAAATCTGCATATACCAAAAACTTGTCTAACGGCAATTACCCGTGCAAATATCTTGTAAAAATATGGTTGTGAAATAAAAAAAAAAGAGAAAAGGAAACTCGGCACGACTCTTCGTTTAGTTCCACTTCAAAACAGCATATTTAAATAAAACTCGCTGTTGCATGATCAATCTGAAATGTATGCGCTTAATTTACGCCCAATTAGGAAGATGTTCTGCATCGATTATAATGTGATACTTTTCGGCCGAGCTTCATCTTCAGCATGGTATTCACTCAATTGATCCGCTGATTATTAATCGACTATTTCTGAGCGCCAAATCTAGGATATGTCGAAAGTGACCTTCATCGTTAGAGACTGAAGCTCGTCCAAACCCGTTTTCGGAATTCGTTAAACTGTTTTTAACATCTGCCTTTGACAAACACAGGGCCCTCTGCAACATTCTACATATATATGTATATGCAGTGGAAATTCTAATTTGTAAACAAAATTTAATGCAACTTCTTTGCTCAACCAAATTACACATTGTAAAAATTGTAAAAATCAAAATCACATATTGCGTCTTTCTAATTAGGCATAGATGTCTGCCACAGTGTTGCCAACTTAGAAAAAAATATATACTTCGTCGTCGTAATTCAAATATATAAACTGGTCTTGGAAACGGTAGTATATTTAAGGTACTAAATATCATGACTAGTTAAAAATATTTTGAACATTACTAAAGTAGTGTTGACTATCAAAATTTTATAAAATTACTAACGCTGACTCACTCCAGCCGAGTTTATGTCTGCGGTTCACAAAATTGTCATCAATTATTTAGTTGCTTTAAAATTCTGTTCAAGATTTTTCAATGAAAATCACCGCATTGTGTAGGTAATAAATAGCAGCAAACCTCAATCCACATTAGAGCAGACATCAATCCGCCACCGAATTTTGATCAGTGTTTCATTTTTTTTGATAAATGATTTCTTTGTTACGCTTTAAATGTTTTTAAGAAAAATCCTATTAACCCAAATTTGCTGTTTTACTACCGAAGCGTTCAGTTGCAGCATGCCCGGTCCGTATCACAGGCCATCATCAACATACACTTACAACAAATCGGAATGGTTGCGGCCTTAAGCTTTTTATATGAAGCAAAAAGGACAAAACCAGAGCCAAACCATAACAACTTCGAAATACACACATGCACACACAAACACGTAGGTGTACTTCATACACTGACGTTTGGATGGAATATCCCTTGAAATAGGCTGGTAAAATGCCCGTAAAGCTTATCAGCAGTCATTAAAGCCTATTGGCACAGAAAACAATCCTTCACATCAGCAAAGCACACATATATTCGTACAGTAACGTGCCACCATTCACTCACAGCCATACATACCACCATATATGTATGTATGTTATAACAACACATCGAGCAACACCCAGAATGTAGTGAAGCCAAATTGCCAGACGTGCGGCCTGCCCGCGCATTTATTTGTATGAGTGTACCATCCACTATCGTATTTGTATGCATAGAAGTGTGTGCGAACATCAATTTCGAAAAGCAAAAACAAGTTTATTCACCCGCAAAAATATCAGTTTTTGATACAAAAACATAAGAGGAAGAAGCAGAACAAGCCAGATCTCGGCAAACGTTTATCGGAAACCTTCCCCTCCGTACTGAAGCAGACTACAGCAAATTTATCTGACAGAAGGCAACTACGGCGTGGATGTTCAAGGCGTCGGCGGCTTGCGAACTATTTCCCGTATCATCAATCCATCGGTGTATAAGCTGTAAACTTTACTGTTGCGGGTTTCTGACATACAAAGTATTTTTTACCATTATGACGTGATGTTTACTCGTACTCTGTTCAGCGGTGGTATACAAAGTATAGCGAAGTGTAATTCAAACGCTCTCTGCCAAAAGTTAAAGTTAAGGTGTGTCAGCTTCCGATATATGAATATGTCTTGTTGGGTCTATAGCTGCATGAATCACTCCAGAGGTTGAGAACAAATCTGGTTCTCCAAATTGCCACGCTTGTAACAAATTGACCTCGAAGCCTCGGGACTGAGAAAGAAAAATACATTTTTCTTGCAAGAGTGATTGATACAGTCACATTAGTGGCTGCTCTTATTTTTCAATGTCTTGTTTTTTAAAGAAGAGCTTGCCAATATCATTAAGATGCGCCTCAGTTTCCCCAAAAGTTTCATTATTGCATTAAAAATAGTGGATTGACTAGTAAATCGAACTTCAATTTGAAATTAAGAAAGCTGAAATTAAGCTGAAACTCTGATGCATGAATTCATACTGTTGGGAGTCTTACTGTATATATGCATTACTCTAGAGGCTAAGAAATATCCTTGTACCGAGGAAAACCCGTTTTTTCCGAAATCCAATTCATCAACATAGTCGCGTTCGTAATATAAAATGACATATATTAATCGATATTCACTGCTCTGAGATAATCCATAAATGGAAGACAATGAGAATCCTGAAAATGAAGGTCCTGGGTTTACCTACCGACTGTTGAATTTTTGTCCTTTTTGCTAGGTTTTTTTTTCAAATCAGTTGACTGCCGGTTTAATTCAGAACTTTTTTGGTGGACTCATGTCTCTTTTGTTTGCAAGGTTTTTTCGTCGGAGAAAAGTCGCCAACACTTTAAAGCCGTTGCTGAGGATAACCAATATATTTTCATCAAACAGTACTGATCTTTACTTATCCTTACTCACTTGTATGTATCTCCCTTCGGGTTACGCTAGATAGCGTTAGAAAGATTCAATTTCGTCCCGAAAAAACTGAAAGAATTTAAATGTCGTACAGGACGTCGTTTGAAACTACTAAAATAAGGCAGAATACAAAAAAGGAACCGATGTGTGGATGCCCACAAGTTAACGCAAGAAAAATCTCATGGACCTAATTTCCATTGGGTCATTTGCGACAATGTCAATCCAAAAGGGTCACGATCGAATCGCAATGGCCAAGTTAAATTTGGATAGGTTTGGCGAATAGAAGAGATTGGAAGGCTGCTATTGATCCACTTGGCGCTAAATACAGAAAACGTCGCCTCAATAGACAATTGTGGAAATGGAATGTCCCAGTTTTTTTTTGTCAACAGGGACGAGGGTTTCTATGAGAGAAGCATAATGGAATTAATTCACGATGACAACAAGTTGCCGAAAAAAAACAGATCATTCCTACTGCAGGTAATGATCCGAAAACAAGTTTTCGCCTCGGATCAGGTACTTCAGCCCGACTCAGTTCTCCCCTCTTATGAGAATTTAATCATGTAGATTAAGAATATCTCTCCTTTCCATTTTTGTAATACGGAACTATGTTTACGACCAGTATATCGATCGTGTGTTTCCTCCAGTTATTCATGCAGTTTGCAATATATTTGGTTTCATCGTCTTCTTCTCCAGCTTGTCTTACGTCCCAATTATAAATAACTCACCTAGATGTATTTTGCCGCTTTCCGCATACTTACTTGCTTGAACCGGAGACAAAGTGTCTAAGCCACTTGCCAGTCACGGAATCGCAGGCATATTTAGGACTTTCTGAGTAGCAGTTGAAGTGAATGCAATTTTTTTTCTTGATGTACGTCCTTGTACTGTGAATTGATTTCAGCTTTGCATAACATTTGTCGAGGACTGATAGAGTCTGATAGAGGTGTGTTTACCGTAGATAGTTCGGTTATTCACGGTGTATATCTTGGTGCTACCTAAGCACTTGATCTTTATCTTTTCATCACTCAAATTAGCATTTGTTTGCGGCATGGATTATATAGCAGAATATAGAGGTGGTAACTCATGGAGATCTTTGATTCGGCTTGAGATGCAAGTTCCGTGTTGCATCCCCATGAGTTCATGGTAGCCTGAGAGCCCTCTTACTTCTTAAGAAACGTTAGAAATTTACTGATTTTGTTATTATTGATATAATTTGCTAATATTTGAACCAGAATCACTTAACCGCAATGTCTACACTGCCCTCGTTAACTGTCATCGCCTGTGAAACTACGGCAATATTTGACGTGTTACTGCTACCAGGTTTTATTGCAGTTCGCGTTGTTTTGTTGAGCGTTAAGCCATCGAATAAAATTGGCTTAGAGTTTATCATCATATCGTAACAGCGATATGATGCGGGCCAAAAAATAAATGTACGGATTGATTGGTTTAAAGCTCGGACAAATGTGCGAAGATCTATCAATATAAAAGTTTCCACTTGTTTTTTTTTTCGCCCACACCAGTCGCCATTCATTGGTTCACTCGCATAGAGAAGGGGATTTGGCAGGTTTTTAGAGCATGGCTGGGGCATTTTATTTATGGCTTTTTTGATATATGGGTCATGACAAGCGCGGGAATGTAAACGAAATTTTTTGAAAATCTTATTCACGTAAATGGCTTTGACTAAAGGTGCGACAGCGTGCAGGAATTTTTGTGGGGCAAGAGATTGCAAATAAAGTATTGTGAATTTAAATTGACTTAAACAGATCCTTATGAAAGGAATTTGTAGTCTTATTACTGTTATCTGCTCTGCTATCTACAATAATTTGACAAATAACTTCAATAATTCTCTTAAACGTCAAAAGTAAAAAACTTGGCTATTCTTTTTGCCTTACTAGTAGTACATTTAACATTTCACGTAGCTCATTAATGCATCATGAAAATCAACCAATTGGTGGACGAACGTATCGTCTACAAACGATAACATTGTTAACCGGGCTTTTTATCAAATGTTGACAATGTCACCACCTTTATATACTTTGCCCCATTTCGTCACACAAAAATAACAGTTTTATCTTACTCAAAAAAAAATATGAACTCTTTAAAACGAAAGTCTAATCGAATTACAAACAGTTATTTGTCTCCCCTTCGAATGATTTGAGTGGTTCGCTTTATGGAAACAAGCTGAAAATTTTGTAAAGTAAATCCATTAAAAACGTAAGTAAAGTGTCGACTCATTACAGCGTACAAATTTTCAGAAAATTGTAATGTCTTTAGCGATCACAAAAATATTGATGGAAACTACTTTTAGTATGACTGTTGGCATATACAAAGCATGAAAGAATATAAGAAAAACACGTTTAGTTTTAAGAAATTTGTTTGTGTTATATTGATGTCAGACTTTACTTTATATTGCGAAATGTAGGCTGGGATTTATAAAATTTAAAATTTTTGGAAATAATTCAGAAATTTGCGATTTTCTGCAGATTTATACAGAAGGTTTGAACTGCTGATATAGAATTAATAGGAGACCGATTCATATAATCGATGGTTCTATCCCATATACAGCCACCTATCATTATATGTATATGAGCGGCGGTCACCACCTCGATGCGTTTGACGAAAGCTTCGAGTAATCTGGCAAATACTTCTTAAATTGTGACGTCCGGAAGTGAGTGAGTTTAAAAATATAATGCGTGGAAGATCACTCTACGTGAGAAGCTCTCCCATACCTCATTCATGAGATGCAAGGGAATTTGTGTTGTTGTTTTTATACCATTAGTAGACAAAGTTATTATAAATGCGGTGTCACAAATTGCCATAGCTTAAAACTCCTGCTAAACATTTAACATCTAACAAATATTTTCCGAAAATGTTGCGGGACATAGGAATTAACAATATGATGCATATCTTCAATTTAGAAATTTTTAAACCTAGTGACTTTTTCATATCTTATGATCCCCTTGGGCGGGTAATCATATACCAACCACCTTAAGGTTTAATGATTTGTCGTAATTATAAGCTTTGCTCCGCAACTTTTGGGTTTAAGCGATTTATTCTGTCATTTTGGTACTTGTTTGTTAATATTTTTGACAACAGCGTACAGTGCATTACTCTGCCAAAACCACATGCAGTCATTCAATAATGATTCGCCATCGGCATTTCTATTTCCAGGACATGGTTTTCCCTTTTTGTAATATTTCAAAACAAAAATAGGAATATGTAGCCCATGGGTAACAGGCCAAGTCAGGTTGTGTGTTCCATTTACTTTCCGCTAACCGCAGAAAATCACCGACTATATGGGTTCTATATCATATCCTATTGCCCAACAAATTAAGTAATGCGTAAATGCCACAACATCGGGTAGTTGTTGAAAGTCATTGCACATCGTCTTAATAACAAGTAGAGACAGGCTTCTGTTCTCCAAGGGCGGGACGCACTCCACGGGAACGCTATCCATCCCGTGCAAATATTAATGGAATTTAGCCATTATATGGGTTTTCTAAGGTTACAATTCTACTATTTACTATTAATTTTTTTATCCGTATAAATTGGACAAGAAACTTATAGCAAAATAAAAAAATTATATGAATTAGTTTTCTTAAGTCCTTTCAATTGAATGCGTTAATCGTCGACAATCTTGAACCATTCATTCTAAGTATTACAATCTTGAAGACTTATAATACTTCACATTAAGGCGTTACAAATTGAACTATATGTAGGGTTATCCATTAAGTGGTTTTAAAACCGCAAGGCTGTCAGTCAGAAGAGTTTTTTCTTATTTACCGAAAGGTTTGTCATTTACGAATATGGATCGTGTAATATGCAAAAAGCGCGTAAAAATAGTTAAAACTTACAAAAAATGTGGTGGTTAAAACGTCGGCTTTCAATCGAACAAAATTTTCTTCAGCGATAAAGCCTATTTCTCACTCGGTGGTTACGTCAATAAACAAAATTGCCGCATATGGGGCTCGGAGTCTGGTGCGCATTGTGGTCTGCAGGTGTCATTAGGGTGTATTTTTTCGAAAATGATGCTGGAGGAACCGTTACCGTCAATTCAGAGTACTATGGCTGTATGATAAATGATTTTTTTTTTAGCCTTTCAACAAGAAGGTGCCACGAGCCACACAACAAGACCAACTTTGGCTTTATTGCATGAGAAATTTCTCGAAAGCGTTATTTCACGTTTTGGTGTCGTCAATTGACCACCAAGATCACCCGATTCGACGCCGCTATACTTTTGTTGTGGGGCTAAGCCAGAGACCATGCCCACGCGGATAATCCCCAAGTGGAGCATTTGAAAACCAACATTCGTCAAGTTATCGTCGTCGAAAATTAACTCAAAATGATAAGCAGTCAGATCAATCACTTTACGTTGGTGTGCATATTTCCTCTAGAGAGTAGTGAATGAAATTGAAATTATAAAATGTGAAGCAAGGTGAGGAACTATCGCTCCCAACAAATGGCTCAAGCAAAATGGAATGGAAACGATTTTTTTTGAAATTCGCACATTAAATATGAAAAAAAAAATGTAATAGGTAATAAAAAATAGGTTCGGCCGGAAGAGGTGTGCTAAAGGAATGCATTTTTGGAAACTCTTACGTTTGTGGAGTACAATAGGAAACATTGGAGAAGAACAGAGGACTGAAGCTGAAATCGGAAAAAGCGGTTTCGAAATTCGCTTTTTGACCTGTAACTCAAATTATGGTGATTTATATACTTAATTTGCTGCAGTTTTTGAGATACTACGTTACATAGGCAGGACAAGGTTAATGTTCCAACAATATTTGAATGTTATGTTTGTTAGTGGCACCCTTCTGGAATGACAACTAATGCACTGGTTATTATTTAGCCTTGTATATTTATTTCATAAATCTTTTTCTCTTTTTCAACTACAGTCTAGATCGCTTCACTTCCGAAAGTCAGCTTTGATTAATAGATTTTTATAAATACTCACAACAATCCCTTCAGATTTGTTACGATGATCTCAGTTCTAGATATTTATCATAAACTTTTAGCTAAACTGACATTTTTGAGCCACTGGCAACAATAAATAAATAAATTAAAATATCTCTTAAACTGAACGCCGATAATTTAAAACCATATCATGTCGGATATCTCTTTAACTCTGACTGCTGGAGCAACAAAATGCTTTAATTTCATTTTAAGGAAACGATAATTATTAAAGCGGTTTCTTCGAAAATAATTGATATAAAGTAAAGAAACATAAAGTATAGAAACATAAAGGGATTAGGGGAGTATAAACTGGCATACTTGCATACCTTACGGAATGTGCAGGAGTAGTGATTTAATTTATGCTCTACTATCTTCATTGAGCCGGTCGGGACAAAGGCATCATGTACGGGGATAACAAGAGATGGGGAGGGAAGAAGATATATTAACGAAAGGGAATTACAGTTGCAGAACTAAACTCAAGAATATAATTGTATGTTGGTGGTTTAGTAAATCACACGCCTTTTGTTCACGAAAACATTAACTGTGACTTGCTAATGAAATGTAGTGTGTTCCTTTTGCTATATGCGTTTGCCTTATAAACTTTATGAAACTTTTCGGCTAGTATTGATGGTCGAAAGTTGTAGATCGATTGGTTTGCATCACAGTTATTACTTTCCTTTAGGCAGCTATAATTATTCAACACGAACGTTGAATTTAAGTAATTAAATACAGCGCCACTCTTTAAAAATTTTTTACAAATTGGTCAACGGTAAAAAAAAAATCCGGTTAAATATGTTTTTGAAAATATAGGTGTATGGTTTTTGACGAAAAATCAGTTCGCTTGTTTTCGGTTCCCGTTTTGAATACGCCATGAAATTTGTTAAGCAAACTCTCCTCCCGCAACACCTGATTAAATGGCTGAACTTCGAATCACGAGATTTAGCGAGAAAACTTTCTGGCGATGGTAAAAAATACCATTGCATTTAAACTTCCAATTTATGTTTTTTCTCATTTTAGTCATAAATTGTGGCTCATCGGGAAAATTGTGATAGAAAGATGTCAAAAGTACTCTTTCAATTTTTCCTATCAAATTACTTTACACCCAGAAATGTATGAATTAATTTATTTCGATCCATGTCTTTTTGATCGTATGTAAAAAATTCATGGAATTTATACCCTAGTAAGAAATAAATAAATTATAATAGTCATTTCAAACATTTCTGTCATTTATATAGTCCTTTAACATTTTTTAACCTGATAATTGAAAAAATGTCCTTTAAAATGTTAGTATTTAAGTAAAAACTCAAATTTTTATAAAAGTTCTCGGTTGTGGCGGTGTATTGAAGATTTATCATTTAATTTAATTTATCATTTTAGCATTTAACATATGGTGATTGCAACGATATTCTACTCTAACAAAAACGATTATTAAAAATTCTTTGAATTTTTTAAGTCGAAAACTCCAAAATTTCAAACAATATACAGATACGCCTGTCGTCATTTCATTTAATTTACCATTTAGGCCAGTTACCAATTCTATAAGCATATTAAATGTTTTAAAAACTATTAAATTTCTTTTAAAATATCATTCTTTAAGTTGAAAATTCAAAAATCTCATAAAATCCACAGATATGTCGGTGCGTTGTGAATTCTTCCGCCATTTTCTATGATGAATTGCTTCTTTTTTCGTTAGTATTCTCATACGCCTCCCCTCGCCCCAATTGTACAATGCTATAAAGCAAACGAAAACTCCCTCATCGACATCGACAGGCAATGGAGAGAGAACAAAAGCCGAAAGTAGGTAGTAGGAAGAAGAAAAGGATACGCATACATCACACATTTCACGAAAGCAATAAAGCACAAGACGAAGAGCAGGTGATGTGTGGTGCTTTGCGTTTCATACATCAAGGATATTCACGTTTTGTGAATATATCCTTGATGTACGACTCACACACACACACACACACACACACAGACACATTATTGCACATTGCATTTATACATCGTGTAGTAGTACATCATCTGATGAGATGAGACGTCGCACTAAGGATGTGTATGTGTGTGTGTGTGCATTTGTATACAAATGGTGGTGAAATGCTAAAATATCCCTTTACTCGTGCAGCACAATGGGAACGAACGACGAATATCCCATAAACATTCACGTCCAAATGGCTGGAAATAAAGAGGAACACATGAGTTTCTGGCGCTGATGTGGTGGTCTGGTTTGGTCGCGTTGAGTCTGTTTTCTCCTCGGGAATTTTTCATGCCGAGAGTGGGGGGCAGATGATGGAATACTACCGTAAGTGGGTGATAACGGATGTTTTGCCCGAAAAAAAATTGTTTCAGGGTGTTTTCCATTCGGAGGAGTTGTAGGAATATGATGTGAATATTGCTGCAGTGGTGCAATCATAAGCTATGATATCGCTCGTTGAGAGAATGAGATTTTAAGCTTTTAGTTCTTTGCTAGTGGTAGTGCTGCAACATTTCATAGCCTTAAGGTTAGTATGGTTTTGCTGTTCACTTTTTTTTTCGTTGAGTGTTTTCTGGCCATAGACATCTTTTGTCTTGCTTTTCTTTACAAAGCAGATATCTCTATCTTGCTCTGTCACACTCAGTGCCATCAATATTGTTAAGTTGCTGGTGATGAGCTTTGCAATGACGATGACGACGAGGACGACTATCGCTATGACGATGGCAATGATGATGACGATGATGCAGATGAAATATCTCTACTTTTCCTGAGTTTCCTTTAGCCACTAAAAAAGTAGAAGATGCAAGTTTTAGTATCGGAGTAGTCATGCGGAGACTTTGCAGTGCAGCTGTTTTATTTACCGTAACGTGGTGCTGCGCTGAAGTTTGTACTAGATAATTTCGGTTTTGGTAACATTTTCAGTTCTCACAATTGAATTCAAATTAAAAATCTAACAAGCAAATTTAAAATTCTTCAAAAATTTTCTTAAATTGATTCTAACCCAGCATAATCTGTTGTAACCCATAATTTGGATACATAACTCTTAAAATTAAAGAACTTATTTTCCAGATAGTTTTTCGAAAACGTTAGATATGTGTAGTTGATTGAGGGTATAAATGCGATGTATTTGGTATCGAAATGTTTCAAAACCTATTTTCAACTTAAAATTAATAATATATCTCAAAAACTAAGAAAACTAAGAACTATTTTCATATTAATCTATTTATTTCATATTTTCCTTCGAAGTAGGCTCATGCTATGATACATGATACACCTAAGCCAACAAATAGTCCATCAAATTCTCAATCTCACATTCTTCTTTATATCGTCAATGTGGGTTATTCGATACTCTGCTGAGTTTTTGCTCGAAAAATGGTTCATAATGGTATCCTTGTGCGAGTATTCTTTCCGTTAATTCTTTCCGTAATACACAAACAATATTCTTTATATACCACCTGACCTTCTGGCAAGAATTTCAAGTGCTCAACTTGCTATAAACTAAGAAAACAATCAATATTACCATAACTCAAACTTATCATCATTATTTCCGTTTTGGGTTAATTTGGAAGTTCCCTTGCATTTGTTGTCTGGGTTGCACGCCCATGTTTTAAAGCCGTATTAATGCGTTTTATGAATGTGTAGCCGAAAATGGCTAACTCCAGTATGTGTTTGAAGAAAATTCAAATATGTCATTGAATTATTTTCACTACAATTTATAATTTTCTTTGAACAACATCGGCAGGATTATCACAACTTTGTTGATTTGTAAAAAAAATGTTTAACGACACAGAGGCCAGGATTTTTTCTCTCTCCAAATATGAAATTATATGTAAAATATCTGAAAAGTTTTCTCCAAAGTATATCTGAAAAGCATAGCAACTGGGTGTAGTCTGGAAATTTGAACTTTGTTGCGTTTAAAAACCTTTCATTAAATATTTGCTTGCAAAATTAAGGTGGCTCAGAATGAATCTCAAATAGAGCTTTAGGTTTAAATTATCTAAATGTCATTGCAATGAATCAGGAAACCTGGAGACAACATGATAGAGAATAAAAAGGGCATTGAACAAGCCGTAGAAAATCTAATTCTAATCAAATGAAGAAATCCAAAAAGATTACTGGTTCGCTAACTATATATCTTTTCTTTTCTTAACTTTGATGCAAAGTGTAGATCGTTCTAACAAAGTTTGGGGCGGCCCTTTCTGCGTGGTGGTGAAAGAATTTGCCTGCTGGGTCGTTTCGAGCCATCCGTTCAACATGACTCAGCCAAAGCAATCGCTGTATTTTGATGCGCTTATCCACGTCGATGTCGATATCTAACTTATACAGCTTATGGTTCATACGAGTCCAGTATTGTCCGTAGCTATGATGTGTCCGCATATTTGTTGGGGTATTTTTCTCTCGAAGACTCCTACCATCGATTAATCTGTTTGTGCCATAACGCAGGATACCACGTTATACAGACAGACAGATAGGACTGTTATTTGTTACAAAAGCTAGAAAGCTAGAAATACTCTCCTCCGAGTTTCCTGATAGGAAAGGTTTGTTCTATTATCGCATTGCCGATGTAGATGAATTCATGCATTTCTTCATGGTTATAGTTGTCAATGTTTCCAAGCACAAAGTTTCCCAGAAGACGCGTTTTTATTCTACAAAACAAATAATTTTGTTTTGCCCTCGTTAAGCACTATATCCATGCGCTTGGTCTTTGCTTAAGAAGACAGCATTAACATCTTACAGTTTTCGGTCAGTGAAGTTTCGGCCAGTCACAGCTTCATACAGTTTTTGCAATGTTAGATTGCCAAAGGGAATTTTATAGCATACGAAAAGGCGGTATATCGCAATCTGTTTTTCTTTTGCTTCTTTGTATTCTGGAGAATGCAACGTGCTGTGAATGTCTGGTTCGTTGTTGTTATCTAAAGCCGCATTGATAAGGTCCAATCAGATCACATGGAATAGGTTTTAATCTTCCACACATCATGCTCAACAGTGCCTTATAATCGGTGCGTAAAAGGCCGATACCGCGATAGTCGTTACATATACTAGAACTACCTTTCTCGAACTCAGGACAAAATACACTTAAATTCCAATTATGCTTTATTTATATTTAGGAGCTGACGAAAGTCGAGTGTCAACTCATCGTTCCCATTTTTTTATAACTTCAGCAGGCAGATAGTTGCATCCACACTTTTGTTTCCCTTAAGATATGTTATTGCTACTCTGATCTCATTCTGACTGGATACTGGTCAACGACAGTTGCCACAAATTTTTCCTTGTGCTGCTATCCGGAACAAGAAGCTTGCTGTCACTATAATTAAAACACATTCTGCGTCTCTGTGATCTTATTTCTATCATTATCCTTGCAGCCAACTTCAATAAACGGTTTGCATTTTATGAGTAACCACAATTAAGAGCCGTCTTTGGAGTTTACATACCTTAAGTTTCGAAATATACTTTTCATTCCCCTACATTTGATATTTTATCAATTTAATAACTTTATATATTGACAAATTGAAATAAAATACATTGACAGACAATGTCATCATATGGAAAATACCCAGATAGCATTTTTTGTATAAACTTAATCTCAATATTGTATAACATTAATTTATTTAAACATGACAGGTTAATTTAACAAATTCTTTTTTGAATCGGGATATTGTAGCAAATTGTATATTCTTCAATGGGGTGCACAACTTTTATGCAACCCTTCGTATCTCTACATCTCTATTCTCTGTTAAAATTGACGAAAGCTACAAATTGCATTAGAACAGAAGCGAAAAAAACTTGTCTTCTTTCCGACGTTCTCCTGTTTCCGTACATTTCACATATTTTTTGGCGCAACTCCTCCGCTCTTTTTCTTGAGGCAACTTTTTGTTGTTGGTGTCATTCACGTAGCCAAAAGCTGTGGGTTGACACTCGCAGTGCAGTGGTGTCTCTGAGCCAGTATTTGTCGGTGGATACGGCAGCAGCGCAGACACAAAGAAATATTTCAACCATCAATGACATTAAATATAACTGCCAGTGACAGTTTTGTGTCG
>JAHXMU010000008.1:7355913-7374639 GCA_019455685.1 Philornis downsi
CGACACAAAACTCCCTCACATACACACGAACATATACACACATACATACATCATACATAGCATAGGGAAAAGTGATGTAAAAAGGTAAGTTTCAAGAACTGCGAGAGAGCAAGAGATACAAAGGAGATACTCCGTCAAAAATATGTCGCAGACGTCGAATACGGAAGTGAAATATTAAAGTAATCAAATGTTTCGTTGACGACCATTCTGTACTTAAACAAAACACATTTTTTCTGCTTTATGAAAAATCATAAAAAGATGTCTCTGTTTGACGGATAACCTTGAACAATTTATTTCTCTATAAGTTTCTTTCCCTCTTTTGTTCCATCCACTTGAGCCAAGACCCCGCCTAATCATACTTTTCATGTGGGTGTTGGTGAGAAAAAATGAGGGTGTGTTTTATGTCTGTTTTTGACACATTAATAGAGAGTTTTGAAACTAATTTTTTCTTCAGTGTAGTTGTTAATCCATCATTTCCTTCTCGAGCACGATACTGCAAAGAGCAAAAATTGTGTGTGTAGAGAAAGGGAGAGAGAGAGAGAGAGAAAATCATCCTAGTGAAAAAGAGAAAGAATGGTGGGAATTTTTATGGTTATTATGATGTTAAAGCTTTTGTAATTGAAATATTTGGCACATTATAGAAATTTAAGGAATAATGCTTAAAGGAATCTTAATGATCTGTTATTCAATATTCTACGCAGTCCTTGGCAGAAAGCGCTTATGTACGTCTTCTGCAACAGTCCAGTTGCACCTTTAGCTGGAATATTCCACGCAGGGAACTGAATATTCTATACTACATGTATAGTTATGTATTTCCAGTGAAAGTTCAGGATTATATTGATGATCTATATAGATGATCTATATTAGATTTCAAGTGGTCTTATTCGATATTCTAGTAGTGTTATAAAAAATGGGGTGAAATCAATAGTTCCATTTATTTATAGAACGCTCGAAACTGGTAAACGTTCTATAAATAAATGGAGCAACAAATTTTTTCAGAGGTTGTGGGATACAGGAATAATATGTCTTCAATTTTCTGTAATAATCTAAACAGGATTTAGATAATTGAATCAAACAGCTTTTGGATCTGAATAGAAAAGTATACAATCAAATTAGATCAGTTCTTAGTTTAAATTACCCGGGTTGTCGAATTTAAGAAATTTTTTTGTTGAGATTTTAGCGGTTTTTACAATATGAGATTTTGTTGAGCATAGACGTTGTATTAAAGACTTACTGACATACACGAACAGACTTTATGGGGGAAAAAACGTTTACCAGTGGCATAAACAGTTGAAAGAAAGCCGAACATGAGTTGAAGACAAAAAGCTACTCAGACGGCCATCAACCTTTACCGGTACAAGTTACTTCCAACAAATCCACACATTACTGTTCAAAAGCAATTAACAATTAGAGACCTTGCTGATGATGTTAACGTTTCAACGGATCAGTAAACTTAATTTTGAAATATATTTTCTGTCTCAGACGTGTCATATCTCAATTGATACCATCTCCCTTTCCTTTTGCTCTTTCTGAATTTTTTTCACCGAACTTGTCTGATTTAGTACCGTATGACTTCTGGTTGCTTCTTAAACTTAAAAGGCGGCTCCGTAGACTTTGCTTTGAAGAGATTTAATGTGAATCTCAGCGTCTTGAAAGTTATGCTGGAAGGCGAACATTTGGTATGCTTCGAGGATTTGTAAGCTATGAAATTGGATTCAGATTTTTTTGGAAAAAAAGTATAAACTAGTCTTGCTTCCTGTATACAGTAGTATTATGCAGTGTATAATTTTTAAATAAGAAACAAATTTCTTCCGTCATATGGAGTTTGGAAGAGTGACATTCAGTGAGCTTACATGTGCTATAATTTTAGGAAAGAAACTTGGGAAGAACCTACTTTTTAATGATGATGCCATACATTAGTTTGACAATTTTTGACTTGCCTCTTATATACCGTTCATGGAATGAGTAATAATTATTTCATCGGTTTTTTAATTTTTATCGGTGACTTCATTCACTTATTATAGCCATTTGGATTGTCCACCTCAATATTTGTGTTGCTCTGTGTTGTAGCAAATCCTGTGGCATAAAATACTCGACAATTTGTCATCAAAATAAATTTTAATTGGAAGAAAATTTAATATCAACACTGTTCTAGGCTAGGTATATCTTGAAGTCGAAAAAACTAGCTAGTAAACTACACAAATTTTCAGATTGGGAAATATAAAAAAGCGAATTCAAAGACAGCTTCATATGCATATATAAAGTTTAAGAAAATTTTTGAAATCATTATTGGATAAATCTAACCATTATTGTATCAGGAATAGTAAAAAAACCAATATTTTCTTCATAGATTGCTTTAGTAATCTGTATGTTGCGTTACCTGGTGTGTTACGCTAGACAACATTTTGTACTCAAAAAACTACTCAGGCAGTTTTGTGATTCCGTGACTCAGTATATGCCCTACTTTACAGGCCGCTGAAATGTGATCTTATACTGTAACAGTCAGTCACGAGCAATTCACGCAAACACTGGGAAGCGAATTGTCGAAAAAGTCAATAAAATTATGGAAATTAAGTCCGACCGTTATATAAGCAAATATTGCTCAGAGAACTGATCGGAACCACATGAATAATGCTGGATACAAATAAGAACTGGCGCAAAAGACTTAATAGATCGAATTTCCATCTGCAAACTGCTGCTGAATTTCGGCGTATGGTGGCTGGCGTATGGTTACTTACAATGATGTCAAGTCAAAACTAATCGTGGTCGAACCACGAAGAGCCGGCGGAAATGGTGGCCAAGCCAGGATTAAATATCAGAAAGGTTTTGCCGTGTATTTGGTGGGATTGGCAGGGAATCAGCTGTTACGAGTTGCTCTCCTACGTTAGTTCTTTTTCCTCTGGCCATTTGTATTTTTCTCCAGAGTGCATGAACTTTTTAAAAATCAACAAATTTGGATTATTTAAAGTAATGTATGTAAGTAAAGCCATAATTGAGACAGTTCGTGCTGCAAACCTCTAGGCATAATTGTTATCGATAATGCATATTCGTCATCGAGCGTGGAGATAATTTCAATGTAATCATTTTTGAAGGCCGTTAAAATGGATAATTTTAAAAATAAATAAAGGGAAAATAATTGACATGAATTTCAAAATGTTCTTTGAGTTTCTCCATGTAGCAATATTTATCATGGTGGCTGATAAATAAAAATAAGCATTTTTGTTGGTTGTTCTAGATTCTGCGAGCATACTTTTTTCTTTTATCCTCAAATATACGCAGTTCCAAAAGCACCGGTATGCTATTTGTACTTTTCTTGATCGTTAGCGCCTTTGATATCCTGTCCCGATAATCATTTTTTTAAGTTCCAAAATTTCGATATAACATAATCCGATCAGATTGTACTGACCCGCTGTATGCTAAAAATACTTAAGGCTTATAATTTCTTATAACTTTAGCAATTTAAGAAAGTCTTGCTCTTACTGAAAAAAGTCTCAATTGAAAGTTCTCATCCTAGGTTAGTTTTATGATTTCATTCAATTTCCTTTCTTCACACGCACCCAACTCAACACTAAAACACGAAAAAAGTGCCAAGAAAGGAATTACACACTCATCATTGTTCGCCGTAGTAATTTTTACGCATTTAGCACGTGTCTGAAAGTCGTAAAAATTCATCCTCTTTGTACCGGATTTTTGTTCCCGCCTGCAAAAATGTCATAAAACTTTACGATTATTTCGGTCGTTCAGTTGTAATACTTTGCAACGCTGTCTGTTGTGTGTTTGGTGTGCTGTTGCGACATCGGTGGGTTTGGTTTGTCTTAGCTTTTGTGTCAGTTAACTGTCAAATTGAATTTGTTTAGGTTAATGGTTTCTGGCATCGTGCTCATACCCCACTTCCGGTCCTTTATATGAAAAAAGGAATCTAACAGGTGTCCCCCCGTATTTGTTAGAGTTTTTCTTATGCCTAAATTTTTGGTTGTTGATCCTGGAGATGTATGCATTTTCTCTCTCTCTCCCGAAAATCTTCCATTTCATGAGTTTTACTTTCGACTGAACTGTTAGACGATGGAATTGCGTTACCGGAAGTTGTTGTGTCATGCTGATATTTGTAATTTTTAACACCATTTTATTTATGATTATGCTGTGTTGTTGTAGTGGCTGGTGTTGTCGTTTCCATTTTGTTTTGTTTGAGATTTCATTGTTGTGGCGCTGCCGTCAATCTTGCTGTTGTTGTTATTGTTGTTGTTGGCGTTGCCATTGCCTGGTACGTTGTTGCAGGATGTTTGTTGTATCCTGTATCCACATCACATTCATGTTGCTTTAGGTCAAGAATTTTTATGTTGATTATTTATTTTATTTGACGTTTCAAAGTCGAGGTCACATTTTATGTTCGTTCTTCAACAAACATCACGAATGCTTAGAAGAAAAATCGATATCGGTCTTGTAGTCAGTTAGACAGTGTGTGCAACGTCAACAAAATGATTAAAGACTTTTCGGGATACATTTTTTGCTTAGAGACGTGCAAATTTAAACTTAAGATGGCCTAGAATTTGATGGGGAAAGTTTGGTAAACCTTATTGATGTCTTTGAATTGGAAAAGGCTATCAAATTTATCATTCCTTAAATCGTAAACAAGTTTCAATGGTGCTGCTCCATTCAGGGCTGTAAAATCGTTTGAAAAGTACGTCGATATTTGTATGGTGCAGAACAGACTCAGAACAAGGCTTTAGCTATGACATATTACTAGATAATATTTTAATGTTAATAGTCCAAAGGATTTAGCTTTAGTGTTTTTTAGTCCACATCGAAATGTTTATACGAGTTTGTATGTTGGAGCTACTGCAAGGAAACGGTGGGAGTTACTCTGATTTAGATATAGTGTCAGCTCATCTATAAAGAAACAGTACGACAATTTGTTACCAAAAAGTTTTGTTAATCAATTTCTTAACATAGGCCAAAAGTAAAGTAGTAGTAAGTAGTAGTAAAGTGGTAAAAAGTAAACTATAAGTAAAGTAAAGTAAAGGCAAAAAGTTCGAATAGAATAACTGAAAAAATCAAAACCGGGGCGAGCAGGGTATTGTTTATCAGCCAGATTGTGGCAATCCCGACCTTTCAATTTGCAAGCGCGATAGGGCTTCAATTATGCATTGACAATCATTATGCTCAAAAATTTAACTTGCTCAAAGACTTAAGCTCCCTCATGAAATTCAACCGATAAAATTCTAAAATTAAAGCTTCAAGACGCCGGTCAAAGGCTTGATATCATAAAAAAGGGAATTAAGTGCTTTTGAATGTCTATCAACAACTTGTTTTCGAATGAAGCGTACTTTTATCTTAATGGACAAGCAAATATGCAAAGCTGCCGATACTGGAGTGCAACGAATCTGAAATGCTTCAGAGACGACCCCCTCATTCACTTAAAGTGACCATATAGGCTGCGATGACGTCACTATGACGAATTTACTTTTTTGCAGAGAAAGAGGACGTGTAGTTGCAGTGAATTCAGAGATGAAGGTGTGAAGATGGTAGACAACTTATTGTTTCTTGAATTGTAAAACATGGCTCTATGGCGCGAGTTGGTGATCTTCTATGGCAAATTGATCGCCAGTAGAGCTGTCACAAGTTGATCTACACGCAGTCCTGTTTTCAGCCTTGTGGACTTTTTCCTGCGGCGTTATCTAATGTTTCTATTAAAAATTTTCTAACAAATTTTACAATCGCATTTCTTTTGGGTTTGTCACGTTTAGAGTATTGAAAGTGCTGCCCTTCTCCAAAATCAACACCTTCGATTCATATAATCCTTCCGTTTACGCAAATTCTAAGTTGAAATGGGGTTAATTGCTTATTAAATTGGAAGAAATTTCCTGCTCGAAATTAAAGAATCTCTTCTTTGCTTATTCTCAATCGCACCAATAATTGATGATGCGTTTTAATCTTCTATCTAATTTTGGCGAATTTAGCAGTCATGAATTTCCTCTCCTTTAAATATCAGGTAACTCTGAGATTCATTTTATTTTTGATCTAGTCTAGTGGTATCACAAAGAAAATTGAATTTGGCCTTTTTCGGCGAGTTCTTATGAGGACTAGTCTTTCCGGACTTTAATTCGCACTAAGTTTTTTGTGACCAAAATATTTGCGTTTCTTTCGACTCTCTAGCAGTTAAGTCGTGAAGCGATCATCCAAAGCCGTAGTTGCCAAAAACAAAAAATATTTACAGCAGCTCAGAAGTCTCTCATTTTACTACGTGTTTAAAGTTCTTGTATTGAACTAAACCTGAAGTAAGAAATGGGAATTTGTCACATGATTTTCTGGTAAGCAGTTAGTAAGCAAGCATATTAAACATCATGACAGGCTGTCTAGATATGCGTTCTTATTACAACAATATTACTTAAACAATTCAATTGCACTTTAACAAAAACGATACACTGTGAAAAGAACCCAGTTATATAAGAAAATTGCTATCACATCTCTCTGCTCCTCACAAAGAGCCATTGTCATATTTTCCGTAATGGTATCATTTCGCAACCACTTGAGATAAAACCAAATTGACATTATATTCGAAAAGTGTTCTTAAATAACGCACCCACATCCTACTATTCGCTGAGGAGGTTTTCCGAAGTGACTGGAAGCTTTCGAATGACATGAAAAGGAAACATGTACATCATCCACTTGAAACTCTGCTGAAAACATGCTCTATTTTTCCTTTTTTCTTCCTTCATTTCAGAGTATTGCAGTGGTATGTCGGGTATCTGTCTGTCAGTTTTACACGGCAGTGTCAATAAAACGTATGTTAAGTATCAGGATGATCCTTAACTCCTTAAATGTGTGCCTTTTATTGGGCGGATTCTTCGGAGAATCTTCAACTGTATATCACTCACTGCATCTGCCTTACTTGTTCACACAATAACTTCAAGTATTTGCACAAAGATTGACTTATATGTGGCGAAATGTTATTCCTTTTGCTGTCACATATTGGGGGGTGTTTGAAGTTTCTCGTAAAATGTTGTGGGGTAAAACTTTGAAAATAAGCAGCTTTTAAATGGTTATCGAAAGTCATAAATTTTATGGAAGTGTACAAGTAGAATGGGTTTGTAAGTCGTAACAATCGCACTCAATTGCTTAAAATGATTGTTAATTGAAAGTGAAAAGGGTGAAGAAAGCTGCGATGGTTGCTGAAGTTGTTTCAAAACTGACCTTAATGAGCAAAAGATACGCTGGCATATTAAAAAAGTTGACGTACAAATTCATGTATACTTTTTTCTTTATGATAGAGTCGTTGAGTTGCTGGTGAAACAAAAACTGTATAAAGATATTAAACTTGCCAGTCCTCAGTTTCTTAGTCCACTTTCTGATATGTAATGTGTAGTAAAAAGAAATCCATTATTTGTTCCAGTAGATGACTTTACAAATTTGTATCTTACGTTGTGATTACTTGACCTAACGTCAAGTGAAAACGATCATGGTCGAATCGATCGGGAAAGTCTTGTTATGCGTTTGGTGGTGTTGGCAGAGAATCATCTACTATCATCTGCTTCCCTACTGCCAAACTTTGAATTCTGAAAGGCGACCAGTGTTTTGGCCAATAGGAGAGCAATTGTGTTGCATCAATAACACCAGGCCACACACTTCAATAATTACTATCCAGAAATGTCGAGAGCTTAATCGGGGCTTCTTAATTATTCATTTTAAAATTCGAATCTGGCGCTGAATGAATGCCACATGTTCCTATCAATGACGAACGATTCGCCTCAATAGAAGCTTATGTGAATCAACTTTCTCAGTTCATTAAAATAGGGACGAGTGTTGCTATGAGGGAGGCATTATGAAATTACTTTCAAATTGGCAACAAGCTATCGAATAACATGGTGCAAATCGGATCATTTTCATTATGCTAACTAAAACCTTCAATTTCTTTTTACTAGTCCATAAATAATGGCTTTGAAATAAATAACTATGGCAATTTTTTGGAAAAAATTCAAAAAAAAATTCATTCCAACCATCTAATATTTGGGGGAATTTGTAGAAAATTACCTACAACGTATGTATGTAGAAAATACTAACGTTGCTATTAGTATTTCAAAGATATGTTTACAAAAATGTCTATACCTCTAAGTAGTGAAAAATTAAAAAAAAATATATATATTGGAATGTATAATATTCCAGGTTTGAATTAATTTTTGAACGTCCAGTTTGAAGTAGTCTTTAAAACGTCTAAAACAGAATGGAATATTATAGAAAAGTCTTGAATTTCTTTTGAAAATGATGGAAGATACCAGATGCTATTGGAAAAGATCCATTTTAATGCCTTTTACATTAAACAAGAGAAATTTCCTAGCCTATATTGAATGGGTTGTAAAAGAGCTTCTCACATTCAATGAGTTTACAGGCATTTTGTTTTCATACTGATAGGTATCCACTGATTAATGACGATTCCGACTATCCGTTTGACTAGATTTCGCTAGAGTTATTGATTACTCAACTATTCGATGTCTTCGTCGGTATGTCGAAGTGACTGCTGGTTTAAGAAATATGGTTGATTATAGCGGCGGTACTAAATGTCGCACCATGGTGAGTTACCCTGTTGCAATTTAAAATTAATATTTTGCTAGTGATTGTAGCAGGCAATAATTCGTAGGATGTAGTTTGAGTAGCACTGGAAGGCCACGCCAATAGTATGCAACACAATATGAAAGTTGTTAAATATTTAACTTGGTACTAACAATTCAATGTCATCCTTAAATTATGTTACAGATCTTTCAAATATTCGGTAGTATTTCATTTGGTATGATTGATCGAGCACACAAAATTATTCACATAAGCGGAAGAAACAATAGTTTTAACCGAACTTAATTTCTATTTTGAAAAAGACACATTATTTGATTGTATTCCATAGGCTGTATTTAGAAACCAGCTGTAATGATTTATTGTATTTATCCATGTTAACGTAGTTGGAACATTTCATAGCTGTGGTTGTTCAGAGGAGTGCAATTATTTGATAGGTAATTTTCAAAATTTTAGCAACGAAGCTGTATCACAGACAAAATTTTAACTTTCTATAGCATATCATTTCATAATTACCGGAGAGAGCTTGAATTTCGGTGTGTCGATTATATTGTATGGAGGGTATTAAAAAATGGCCTGGAAATTTACCAGTTTCATTCTCAGATCTAAGTTTACTGGAAGCTTATTGTGTGCAGAGCTAGTCGGTTTGAATGAAAGATGTTGACATTAAAATATACGGGTTAACTTTAACAATCACAATAAGGCGATGTAGAGGAAAAATTGAATTTCGGTAAATCAGTCGATTTATATGAGAGGTATCCGAAACAGTGTTGCGAAAACTTTATAATTATTTATTATTTATATTTATTCATTTATTTACTATTATTATTTATTCATATTTCAATTTCTCTCTGAATAAGATATATATTTAAAATTCTATTCGATTTAGCAATTCATAAGAATTACAAATAAGAAGAGGACATCAATAAAAAGGGGTTTATGGCAAAAATACCCTCTTTTCTTTAAATACCCTAAAATATTCTAATATTTGTGAATCTATTTAATTGCTAATTGCTCGGATAAAATGCTTCATTAGTTTCACTAACTAAATTCAGATTCTCAAAATAAATATCCATGACCTGCAAGCGTTGATCTGATATGAGACACTTTATGATAAAATTGTATACCAAACTAAACGGATATGTAGAGTGCAACCAAAGCGAAATATAAACCACTGTCCAATTCTTTCACGGATACTTTTCGGGGCCGTGTGGCGCTACTGAATTACAAAGTGAACAGATTTCCGCTTCCTTCTTGGACCGTGTGCTTCATATTTTTAAGCCTTAAATTTTGCTTGAGTTTAAGGTATCCTGAATGGAGTGTATAAGGCTGGAGAATTCGAAATATTTTTGAGCCAAATATTCCTAATGTAAGGTACAGTAAAAAGATGGCTTCAGTTCTCTGTGTCTCCCGTTGTATTATTGCTATCGGGTTACGTTAGATGGCGTTAGAAATATAAGATTTCGTATTCAAGAAACTACTCATACAATTTGTTTGAACTTTGTTGGAGCTTGGGTTTAAGATGGACACCATCCAACAGGAAATAAGACATATTGAAAATCCATCTCTCATGTTTTTGCCAATAGGGGCGTGGGTTTCTATGACAGAGGCATAATGGATTGACTTTCAAAATGGCAACAAATTATTTAGTAAAATGATGTTTATTTGACGTAAATCAGATTACTCTAACAATGCTAAATAAAGTCTTTAATGTCAGTTGAATATCGTGTACAAATGATGGATTGTTTTTTACCAGACTTTAAATTCAAATATTCTAACCCTGCGACCTTTCGATTATTAAACGGAAACTTCTCTACTTCATGTTATTGGCTGCTTATTTTCTTTGACGCATTAGAGGCAAGAAATCTCATAATTTTAATAGACAATATTTGTCTCCCTTCTAAATTTCATAAATAATACATTATCCGCATAAATTTCGTATGAAATAGTTGTGGAGCAAACAATTCTTTTTGCTGCAATCTCGTGTGTGACATTTTATTTACTTTTGTCTTGCAACATTTCCTCTCCGTTGTTGCTTGTGATGCCACAAAGCGGAAATACATTCAATGAATGACCAACAAAGCAAAAAATGTTGTAATGAATGAATGAAATCAATGCAGGTTATCTTATCGTAAGAAAGAAATTCCTGCATTATTTTTCATACATTTCATTGCAATGGTAATTTTGTTCTTGTACGTCTCTTTTTGTTCGGTCTTACTTTACATTATTAAAAAGGTTGCCATGAATTTCCAATGGAGAAGAAGAGATATGTACGAACTCGGACAAAACTGCTATGAAGACCAAATTAATGGCCGGTAGCAAGAAGAAGATGACTGAGGAGACGAGAGGGAGAAAAAGAAGAAAGTTGAAATGTCAAGATATAGTTGGACGATAGACTGCAGCAAAAGTTTTGCATTTAGAAAAATAAATTAATGAAGTGTGATTCAGAGGTGAACACTCAGAAATTTGCTGGGTGTGAGCTATGAGACCGTTCTCGGTTAGTGCATGCAATCAATGCGGATCTCATCAAAAGATCAAAACTCGACTTGAATAGTTCCCATTCTTTGTCTAAAAACGTATTTTAAACGAAAATGTATAATATGATAATACACGATTTCACCAATAGGTGGCGTTTGGTAATCTGTGTCAAAAGTGTAAGTGCTATCTGGTTGTGCTAGATGGCGTTAGAGAGAAGCTTAGTTTTGTGATCGTTTGACTTAGTATTGTTTAATTGCGCGTCAAAGATGAATACCAGCAAAGAGAAAATACTCCATATTTCACAGTTTTCTTCGATAAACGCGAAAATGCAAGACAGGTGGCTGAAAATATGGATACCGTCTATGATCCAGATGCTGTAGTCTCCCGTTCCGGTAATTTTGGTGTCAAAGAGCGACCATCATGTAAGCACTGTAGGAAATAAACATTGCATAAAAAACTGCTTAGAACCACTTTAATAAGGCTGGGTACGAAAAGGAGTTCGATGTATGAATGCCACATGAGGTAAAGTAAAAAACCTCATGGACTGAATTTCCATCGGCGAATCCCTGAAACGCAACAAATTGGTCCATTTCTGAAGCATATGGTGACTGATGATGAAGAGTCGCCGTCAAGTAGGCGAGCCAAGCCAGAATTGATGATCGGGAAAGTTCTGCTGCATTTTTGGTGGGTTTGGCAGGGAACCATCTACTTTGATCTGCTCCTCTACGACCAGACACTTAATTCGGATTTGTACTGTCAGATACTAAAACGTCTGCCGGCAGTAATCGCCCAGTGGCGGTCAGTATTGGCCATTAAGGGGCCAACATTTTTACCAGCAGGAACGAGGGTTTCTATCAAAGAGATATAATGAAATTGCCTTCAAAATGGCAACAAATTATCGAACAAAACATTGAATCGGACCGTTCCAACTATGCTTAATAAAAAATTCAATGTCATGTAAAAGTAATGCTTTTAATTATACTACAGTTTAGCACAGTCTGCGTATAAAAGAGTATGAGAAACTTTCCTCGCCTATACTTCTTTCTACATTAAATACTGCGATCTTGTAACTGTTATATACCCAAGTCCAATTTGTCCACGAAATAATAATAATTTCTTTGCAAACTCTTTGCAGACGCCTCGGAAAACGTTGAAACAACTTTGTGCTTTTATTGTCCCCTAGAGATACAAACTTGTAGCATTGTAAAACCCTGTGTCCACAATGTCCAACTCCGTGAATGTCCTCGTTAAGGATGTTTGTTTCTTCTTTATTTCCACTCAAAGAAAGAAAAAAGAAAAATTCTATAAATTCTGTTTCTGCATTTTCTTCTCAAGTTCCCTTTGAGAGAAAAGGAATTCATTGCATAAATGAATGAATGAATGAACGAAAGCTCAACCGATATGATAGTGTCCTGCAAAAGGAAAACAGAATGATAAACATATACAGGACAAGTCAAAGATATTTTCATTTGCAAAAAATAAAAACCACAACGACGGAGTTCACCGTAAGAAATGTAAATGATATCCATTATTTAAGTTGCAATTTGCTACGATAAGAATTGATTGCATACAAAATATATGAGGCAATCATTACACCTTCGTTCCATACTTAAATTCTTATTAACGTCAAATTGTTTGATAATGGTTTGAATGACAAGGAATGAGTTGAGTTTTATCTTCTCAAATTTCGTTGTTTTAAGGTTGAGCAACATTTCGAAAGACCAGCAGTTATAAATTTCCAGATTTTTATATTTCGAATTATGATTAAACGGTAATACGGGGGATCGTCATCAAAATTAATTCAAACCCAAAAATAATTCTGATTTGCTTCATTTTCTTGAACCTAAACTAAAAATGTATACAATTTTGGTTCTGACGCCGGACGACCGAATAAAAATTGTTGTGATATATAAAATATCCAAACCGCAATTTAGAGTATTTTTGATTTTGATTTATTCCCCAAAACAAGATTAGAAATAAATAAAAGAATAACAAATAAAGAACGTATTTGAGTAGTTGTAAACATTTTTGAGAGCCTGGTGTCGTAAATTCAGATAAAATTGGAACAAATGTATGAAGTAAAGTTTTGTGTCAAATATGAATCAGAAACAAATTTCTTATGTACTTTAAATAAATTTATAATATCAAAGCCGAAATGAAACTAAACTTTCGTGAAGTTCCCTGGTTAATACTAATATTTTATTTTTATTTTTCAGTATGGATTAAAACTGATATGTATTTGAAGATATGTAAGAATTTATAAAAGTTTTTGTTGTTCCATCTTTATATCTAACAGGGACAGAAGGCTAGGAAAAATCGATATGCAACAACATCGAGGTTAGATTAAATGTAAATCATTTGGCCAATCTCAATAAAATTCTATAGAGATGATACTGTTTGTATTATCGAGCTTAAATTTTGACACATACGTTCATAAACAGTATCAGAACTGAACAGAGACAGATTAAACTGGAACAACTCGATCTTACTGTTTATATACCACGTATACTCCGATGTATTTAATAGGCAATTCGACCATTCGAGTATCCGTCAAGCTTCTCATACTGGTTTTCAGAATCGTGAAAGCCCGCTAAATGTGGAAAATATTTTATATCCTAATCAGGGAGTACAAAGGAATCTGTGTTTTTTAACACGTGGCATATTGGTTTAGTGTTGCTGAGTACGGTAGTAAAAAATATAAGTGGTGGATCTAAAAAAATTCATACCAATCGGCTCAAAGTGACGAATCGGCCGATGACTTCTTGCGTACGTCCCTATACGAATTGATCTACGGGGATCGAATTTTAGTCACATTACAGCACCCTATTGGATGATTTGATTCTAACCAAATTTTGTGCCAATTAACACTTTCTAGTCTCTACTTGGTTGTAGATTTTGGATAACTTGGAGGACTATGCCTTTTTGTACCCCCTGAATGAAGAGATGTAAATGCTCTACACTACAATACCCTACTGTACGATTTTAGTCAAACTTTACTCAACTTTATGTTTTTCCCGTCGTTCCTTAAGTGTGAAATTTCGCATTAATCGGACCGCGTCTTCATTTAGCTCCCATATAAATGGATCTGTAGGCCTACCAAATAGTTAACACTATAACATCGTACTATATGATACGATTTTAAGAAAAATTCTTACAACTGAGCATATTTATTATCTTCTTAATACGACATTTGGAGGGAATTGGACCCTGCCTAATTGTTCCTTCCATAAAAAAGGATCATCGGGCCTCGAATTAATCAACGGGCCGCTATTAGAAAATGTGTAAATTTTACACGCAATATTTTTGTGTACTTTTGGAGCAATATTTAACTCTTCTAATAATTTCTATAATTTCTGAATATGGAGCAAAAACAAATGCTAGAAATACAAACCTGTAATGAAAGTTCATCAGCCCGATATTTTTGTTTTAAAGAATTTCCAAAACTATTTTGATGCAAACTTTTTGTCAGAAAGAAAGAAAAATGCTTTGTTTTGTATTTCTAGTTAGCGAAACTGCTGTAATTTTTGCTTCTCTCATTTCCAAAAGTTGACTTGGCGTATATGAAAAGATATTTTTCCTATTTCGCGAGATGCATAAAGTGTAGGAAAAGAAATCCATTATTTTTACATGACATTGAAAGCTTTATTTAGCATAGTTAGATTGCTCCGATTTAGATCAAATATTCGTTATTTTGTTTCCGGTAAATTGTTGCCATTTCGAAGGTAATTCAGTTATATCTCCGTCGTAAAAACCTTCGTCCCTATTGGCAAACAATGGGACAGTCGGTTTTCATAAGCTTTTATTTAGCTGAATTTTTCACCAGCATAATCATTTTATAGACGCTTGGCGTCAGGTCCAGACTATAATGTGGATGAATAAGACCCACAATTAAAACACAATTTCTCTCCTACTGGCCGAAGCTGGAGTTCGGGTTTTTCCATGAGTTATTTTTTTTTTTGCGTTATATCGTGTGGTATCCATATATCGAACTTTTTTGCATTCAGCTTTATGTCAGTTTTTTTATTTAATGTTCAGCTTTAAGGTAATTGAAACAGTGATTATGTTATGATCAAACTTGATGATTTCCATTAGTTTATCGACATTTTCGACAAATGGCTTTTCATAGCGTGACGCATCTTTGACATCAAAATTACCGAAAGGAAATGGACGAAACCAAAATTGCGCCTGATTGGCTATTATAGTATCAAGACCATCCATAAACACCTTTCACATTTTCAGCCGGCTGTAAAATATTGCATATTGTTCCATTGTTGGTTCAAAAATTAAAAAAAAAAATGTTTCGAACTTGATTCACAGTGCATGGGACGAAGCACTGTGCCACATTCGCGGATCTGTCTGTCAATGCAATCCTGCAAATACCATAAAAATCGCAATTATGAACCAATTTCGGCAAAATTTGACATACACTGTGATTGTTCCAAGGATATGCTGGTATCGTCCCCATACAAATTGGTCGTCGAAGATATACTTTTTACAAGTCAGTCTTTGGTTGCAATATAACTACATCTTATTTACCTCATTTTAATATCTTTATTGAGTTCAGATTTTATTATAAAAGAGGATCTTCCCAGCTTGGTTTCATTATTGCCACCAATTACATATTTCCAAGAAATTTTGCCTTACTTATGACGTATGACTTAACTCAGTTTTTGATATATGTATATATTTATGATCCAAGTCAAGCATAATCGCTTTTCAAATCCACAGTTTTGGCTTGAATAATATATTTGGTTTGAATATTAAATATGTCAGTCCTTGTTTTTAGAAATGAAATGTGGTAGCTTTAGTTTTGTTTTGTCTATTTCAAAAATCACAGCTTGCATTGCTATTTGATTATATTTTGTATATGGAAGTTAGATAGATCAAGGAGAAATCCTGTTGAAAATAGATCTTTCTGGTACTAATGAAACTCTCATATGTAACAATTGAATCTTTAACTTCTTTATCCACACATTACTACTTTTTTCAAACTTAAGATTACGATAGCAAAACTGTGCCCAGCATCTTCCTCGTCTTTCAAAGTAAATTCAACACATAATACCAATTTTCGTTCCATTATTATTTTTTCTATCGTTCATTTAATTTAAACAAAAAAATTAATTCACATTCCTTTCCACAAGAGAAGGATACAATTTTAATGAAACTGAAACAAAAAGTGAAAAAAAAAACACCAACCATGGACTGAAACCATGCTAATGGATATCAAAGAAGAAAAAATAAAATTGCAACTAAATGAAGAAAACGGAAGCTACAACTATACACACACACCGACACAAACAAAAGGACGAAATCGTATACGATAGAAGAAAAAGTAAGTCAACGATAATAGTGCGTTCAAAGTCCCCAAACACGCAGAGCAAGTGAGAGAGGACCAAATAAACGTCGTCATGCATACATTTCAGTGACAGGACATGATTAATGGTTGTCATTTCCAAACAAAACATAAAAAATTGTTTTTCTTTTGATACAAACACTATGATACGAGCACACTTACACACACACACACATACACACACACTTGTATATATATATATATATAGCAATAATAAAACACATACTGTACCAGAAATTGTTATCGGATAAAAATGCAATGTTACGTTAAGTTCCTTTTTTAATTTCGCTACAATCACATATTAAAAAGGGAACAGTGGTGCGAATTGATACAAATAATAGGAACAATATTAAAAATAAATACAAAAACCAACAAATGATGGATGAAACACAATCGAAATACTTGACGCTCTGTGTCATATTTAAGGTAACAGACTAAATTATACTTATTTTGAAGAATTCCGTCGTTTTGCATAACACGCCCATACACAATGTAAGCGCAACGTTTCAATGCTCATAGCAATAGAAATTTTGGTAACAAAGTTTTACATATAGAGATCTGTACAAAATCTAAATTCTTCGTTAACGGTGATGAGCTCACATTTAATTTAATTTAATTTAATTTATTTTTATTCAGGCAATTTTAAGCCTTAAGGTCAACTGGATTAAATTACAATATTACAACATATCTTCTCCATAATTCATAATAATTGTAACATTATACAGCTTTACAATACTAATGTTATAAAAATTTTGTGTATCTTAACAACAGAAAAATATGATTTACAATGACAGTCTACTCCTACTTCGCTTATCATAATTTTTCATTTTGTATGTTTTTCGTATTTTCTATTGAATACACCCGGTTACATCTCATCTCCATTTCCCACTTATTCGTCATTCTTCTTTTGCTATGCACATTTTATGTTTTGGTTTTTGTCCACTGTTCCTGAAGCAATGTTAGCACCATCTAATGGTAACAGTAACGGCATTATTTACAGCAGTTTGGTAACGCTGAAGGCGACTGGCGAATGCTCTGGTGAGTGAGTAATGGCTGCCAGCAAGTGCCACGATGCTGATGAACTTTGCAGGCAGTGGTTCGATAATGAAATTACAATGAATATTTTAAAAATTACAAAGAATGGGAACGAAATGAAATAAACATTAGTGTGCGAGTGCGGTATGATAAGTTCGGTTAAATTTTAATTATTAAGAGTACTAATAAATCTCAGCCGCTTCACAGAAAAGTTACAAATGATTGAAATTGTCAAATATAAAACTTCACACTTCAAAGCTGGATAACCAGCAACACCACAGACGTGAAATATTGACGGTTTTCTATCAGCATTACACATTTTTTTTTAAGAAAATGTCGAATTTTCAGTCGAATAAACCTCATATGCAAGAATTATTTGATTTATTTCGAAGAAACCTGCAGCTGTGATGCATCGAAAATGCACTTAGATGCAAAGGCGAAACAATTATAGAAGGGAAATTCGTGCCAAACGTAACGTCTTGTTTATCTGGCAGTGTCCCTTCCGATTATCATTTGCTCCAATCGATGGCACATGACATGTGTGGGAAGCGCTTCATATCAAGAAACCAAAAAAATATAAGATTTTCTACGAGAAATATAAGATAAGCACACTTTTGACGCGACCACTCGTCTGATAATGGCAATTGGTACCTCATTCGCGAGACTGTGAGCCGCAGTCTATGACGGCGATTATATAATTTATTTTGGGTGCAAGTCCAAGTGTGGGACTATGCATCTGTTCATAATTTGAATGACGATCTACAATTTGCATGAACGTGTTTAGAAACATGTGATTAACAGTGTATTCCCAACTTATTACAACACCTTCGTACAGCAAGGACATCACAATCTTCTATTAACAAAGAGCTTGATGAGTTCGTTTTTTTCTCTCTGTTTCATTGCGGATATTGATATCGCATTTTTCATTTTTTCCTTCTCGATTTGATTACACAGCTTCTTGTTGTTGTTGTTGCTGCTGCTGTTCTATTCCTGTCTCATTGTTGGTGTTGTTGCTGCTGTTGTATGGTTGGGTGACAAGAAATTCCCAAGCAATTTTACAATTGCGTAACCTCTCCCGCTTTCGCCTTCATCAAATCAACAGAGTTCAACAAGAAACGAGCGGCAGGACATGGTGCAGCAGCGACAGTAGGCGGGGGGATAGACAGACACAGATATATTTAGTAGCAGTTGTTGTTGCTGTTTCCCGTGTGGGATACTAAAAGGATATTGATGATGATACGGCTGTTGCTGATGATGACGTTGGCGATGGTGGAGTGGTGTTGCTGTTGATGTTCCTGCTT
>JAHXMU010000008.1:7374649-7408014 GCA_019455685.1 Philornis downsi
TCTAGTTTTCGCGTTTAAATAAAATTTAATTTATTACACCACACGCACACAGACGCACTTGCACAAATGTGCAGAGAAGAATAAAAAAAAAAAAACAAAAAAATACAAGGCGATAGCATTGCTAATCGAATTGCGTTTTAATCAATTGAATTGAAAATTAGATATAATGAAAATGGGATTCGTATGGAGATTTTCAAATAGAAATCTCCGCACAATCGAAAACCGAATAGGGATGGGTGATGAATGGATCTGCAAAAGGAAAACATTGAATAGCCAAGTAGAAAAAGTAGAGTAGATGCTTAATAAATGCAAAGAGGAGGGTGGGTGGAGGGAGCGTATTTGGTGGATAATGAAATGTAATTCTAAAAGACAATACCTGGGGCACATAACGAAACTTAAAAATAATATCTGTCAACAAGACTGTCTAAATTTGAATTAAATAAAGCGTGGACATGGAAAATCTCAAAAATGGTTGTATTTTGTATTTTACAAATATTACCTCTAAAAGTCGTCACAGTGGCAAGAAACCCAGAGAACAGGGGTTGGCAATAGCTTTATACAACAAATTTTTACACTTGGAACTGCACATGCTATATACAGTTTTTTTTTGTTTTTTTGAAACTATCCGTGAATTGTTCATTTTGAATAACGTTTGTTCTAGGTGTGGTAGTTCGTTCCTTTTTATTTTTGATTATTATTCTACAATTTGGTATTAGTTGTCCAAATAGGAACCTCTACCATGATTTCTGTCTGCTCACCTAGCACAATCATGCCTGATTTTTATTTGGTTGAAATTCTGCCCGATTGCACTTTACCTTTGTGTTGATGCAAACTTACGGGAAGCTTGCCGATCCACTGCTACTCAGAACTACATATCCATTTAGGCATCCACGGGAACAAATATTTTTTCTATATGTGCCTCAGACAGAAAAGAATAAAAAATGTTTCAGAATGGTGTACTCTTTTTTAAATTTTCAAAAGCTTGTTGGTCCTAACAAATGGGCGTTACTGGTCCTGTTCTACTGCCCCACTGAGTGCGATTTTTGGCGTTAGATCATTTGATCCATCCATACAACATAGTCAATGCACATAAATATCGTTAAACGGCTTATGATTTATTCGACGCCGATGCTCTTTTTTTAACATTGATTATGCTTCTAATGACCCCCTGAACTGATTCGTCCAGGATACTGTGCTGCACAGCGGTACATGTAGAGCTAGTATCTGGTACAGGTGGAGTTTTGTTCGTCGTCCTCAAAACGGCTGTTAAGTTTAGAGAAGCGCCAATTTGCAAACTAAAGGTTGACAACTTAGATCAAATAATCCATCACTACGCTCTTCGTTCGTTGGAACAAAAAAAGTGGTTTTTGTAGTCGTTCCTGATTTCTTCTCAATGCTTGAGAATGTTGCAGTAACATCTCGTAGTTTTCGACTGATGATGTATACATCATCAGCATACACAAGTTTTGCTTTTATTGAAGATAGTACCAGTTGATTTTGCGGCCGCTTTTCTTACAATCGTCATCAAAAGTATGTTGAAAAGATCGCAATATAGGCTGTCGGCCTGTTTAAAATGACCCAAATAAATGTTTACTTGTGTTTTCTGAAGACTTTATGTTGGCCAATATTGCCTTTCGTCGTCGTATAATCTTTGCAAGAATAGTAAACTTGGCTTTGCTTTCATACAATTAGATTGACGAAGGCCATATTGATAATGCCCATTCAGGTCAGATAAAATAAGCTTTAGTCTTTCACATATCATCCTCAACAAAACTCTAGAAACGATGGATAAAAGTCTAGCACCGCAACAGTTGGTACACGCTCTTGGATCGCATTTTGATTACAATACATTATACACCTAGATTCTAATTAGAGGGAATGCATGCATTGAGCCAAATCGTGTTTAGGGACTGATGCATGGCTCTTTATCAGCTCAGTCACTGATTTTGCCGACAAGCCATCAGCACCTGCAGCATATTTTGTTCCTAAGCCGTGTTTCTGTATTAGGATGTAATTATATTTGAAAATAATTTTTTCAAACTATATATGTGTCAGTAATTATGATAGTTATCCAAGTCTAAAATCGTATTGATATGTTACGATCTTTCATTGCATAAATCCAGTTTCACAAAATTTAGAAAATGTAGCTTTAGAGCAGATTTATTCAAATGGCTTTTAGCAGAATGGATTTTAATTCGTATTTTCAAAGAGGTCCAAAAGGTCCTATAAAAAAGACTCATGTACAATCTGTATATATAAAATGTTTGCGATACTGACTGACTGATCATCGCCCAGTCCAACAACAACGACTACAGCTTGAATCGCGGAGTTTAGGGTATACCCTTATAGGGTAGGTGAGCGATAGAAAGGGATTTTTGAAAATTCGTACTTTTTGATGTTAAAAACAGAGTAAAAAGACACGAACCTTTTGTCATCGCCCATCTCAAACGGGAAGAGACAGAATCATAAAAATTGATGAAGATCTTCTCCTTCCGTTGTAAAAATGCTGCAAGTAAGGGTTCTTTTGGAATCTGTACCTTTAGGTGTAAAACTATAGATAGAATTCTGGAAATTGGTGTCTATATTGTCCTTTCAGGCTAGACAGGTATTAAGAAGACGGTTTTCAAAATTCTCGCTTTTATACGTAAAAAGGGTATAGTGGTACTATTGTCCAGATGTAATGTGTAAACATGCGTTGAGGTGCGAAGTAGGAACGAAATTTTGCGACGTTTTTACTTTCAGGGGGAAAGAATAGGGATGGGAGTGTACGAAAATGGCACCACTATCCATAACAATCGCCAGAATTTGGATTAACATAATTAGGGTTATTTGTTGTCAGATTTTATTTTGAAATTCGGGATTCTGTGGAACGAGACAGGTAGGTACGGGAGAAAAATGTTACTATCACCTAATGCCGAAGACTGAAGCTGAAGTCAACAACATTATTTGTACGGAATAGGTGTGCGACAAAAAAAGGATAGGTGTGCGTTCTTACTTTTAAGGGTAAATAAGGACAGAAAAGGGACAAAAGTATAACATAGCTCATTACAAATAAAGGGGAATAAAGTTGGTATCATCGCCAGGAACAAAATAGTGAAACTGGATCATAAAATTTGGTATATGAATTCACCTGATAGCGCAGGCATAAAATGAAAGAGTGCAGGAAAATGTTACCATTGCTAAGACAAAGGGCTGATGCAGGAGTAACAAAAATTGATGCGACCATTACTACTGTGAAAAAGACGTGCGTACCTTCTGAAATCCCTGCTTTTGAGGGGATCAAACAGTTAAAAAAAAGGCTCGCAGGAAAAAGCTTAAGTCAAAGGCTTAAAATTGGAGTTAAAGCCTCTGGCAAGGTATGCTCGCGATGTAGCCTCTTATAGAAAAATGGCTGAAGCTGAAATCATCGGTTTATTCAATTTTGCACAGAATACGCAAGGAAGAAAGTGGCACAGCTGCCTGAGGACAAACTGAAATTATGAAATTAAAAGTGTGTATGATGATTCTATAGCGGAATATCATGAAAATTCTTACATTTAAATTCGAACAGGTAATAAATGAGAAATAAAGACTACGTCGCAATAATCAAGTCAAAAAGACCAAACTTAAGCAGGCCTATTCGATCTATAATCAATTTTACTAAAATCGCCTTTTAAGGCAAAATACATAGACGAGAAATAACTAAAGCGCTGTTGTGATATTAGAGTAACCTCTATTGTCTGAAATTGGAACTGCTAGGAGTTCTACCGGAAGTGAGATAAAAAGGGAGTTCCTCTCTAATCAAACCACTGAAGTCAAAAGCAAAACGAACTCTAATGCATATCATGAGTGAGATAATGGAGATCTTTTCATATTTAGGAAGCTTACACGCATTCTATTTCATTCTTATACAAAGGTTTTGAAGTCAGAATCGCAAGAAGAATCTTCCTGGCCGTGCTAAATAAATTCGAGAAGAATAAAACTTCTGATCTCATATTTGTTTAAAGTGTACACTCACGCATATGAAGTTGCGGCACTTGCTAGTATTTTCTGAAACTTGTTAAATTACTACCTTTTCAAAATATACTTTTGTTGCACTTGTAGGGTGATTATTGTGACTTTAGGAACTAAAAACTAATTTTAGATTTTTCTAACAAATACTTTCTTTACTTTTTCAAAATATACTTTTATTGCTCGTGCACCATCGTAGGTTCGTAATCTTTATTACGCTTATTAGATCATTGGACCACTGACCACTTTTAAATGTTGTCTGATTAAACATATTTACAAATTCGTTGATTTTGAAAGTGACCTACTGGAATTAGTATCTTTAAAGTCAATTTCAAAGGAACTACAAGCACGCAATTTTTTTCAAAATAGTTCGATTTCTCTTGACGGCAGTTCTCATAAACACATCATTTCTTGTGGTGCAAAAATAATGTGAAATCAATTAAAAGACGAATCCTTAAATATCTTGAAACGAGCCAAATAGTGCTTTGACTACTACCATAATTACTGGCACATACATAAATCAAAGAGTGTACCTTTAATTTCTTTTAAATTTTGTCCCCCACGGGAGAAACATATTTAAAGTATACCTTTTACCTATCTTGCGCATACTTTAGCTGCAACCACCTCTTATAGTCATGAATATAACATTCGAAAAATGCATTCCACCTATTGCCACGCGATCTACCTGGGGTTTCTCATAGTTTAATCGGTATGCAGTGATGTTTTCTGGTGAACACTTTTGAGTTATAATCCGATCCCACTTATTAACGTAGATGTTGTCGCTTTAAATGCAACTGTTGGGCAAGTTTTCATTAAAAATTCTCAGAACAGTTTTAATGCTCCAAACGGAACAGAAGTCATTTTGTCTTTCCAGATACTTATAATCCGGATTTAACGATTGTGTTTTAAAAAACAATTATTTAAAATGGGTTTTGATAAGCAACTCAAAAAATGATTAACGAGATTGCTATGATCAAGCCAACAAATCGATTCAAAAAAAAAAAAAATAAGCGATTAGTGAGACAGATCCCATTAAATCCGGGATTTCAAACACGACGAGTATGTGAAAGTAACGCATATGTGGAATATTTGTTGATCTTCATATTACATCTATTGTGAACATGTTTAATTATAGTTTTTTAAAAGAAAGACCTCAAAGTCTCGCATTCGTGTTTAGAAACTGGTTTCAAAGATGAATTTTTGTTCTCTCCACCGTATTTCTGCTTCTTTTTTTCGAATCGGTTCCCAAAACTACCACAATACATATCTCTAATTCATTTAGATACCCGGAAAAAACTGACTTCACCACGAATTACACACACAGGTAAGGCATTGTAATATATTTTAGTGAAAGTTATCAGACTTTTACTCAATAACGCTTATGTAATGTGTTCACTACTTTTCTAAAAAAAAAAAACAGAATTTCTATTTTTTTTTTTTTTTTCAAAATTGTGCATTTTCACGATTCACCAGTTACCATAAGGCCATTTTCCTCTATATTTTTTTCTTATCATATGTCCACATTTAAATACGAATTTGAGGATATTTAAATAGTAAAGCCTTAAGTACCAAAACTGTGCCTTTTGGACTGAATGTGCCACATCTAAATGTTAGTTGACTTTAATCACATTTTATTACACAGTTGTTTTACACAAAATAGCCAAACATTTGACTTCGCGAACTTTAAAATTCAAAAATTTTATTTCCCATACAATTAACTGCTTTTGCAGAATTTACTCTATTTGATATTTAACTAGTATCAAGTCAATCGAGAATGAAATTCATTGCAATAATTATAAGTAGTTTCTTTCTCAAAAGGCCAGATATCAGATATCAACATATTTCAAACCAAATTAGGAGGCGTTGTATACCCACGAAGAAAAAGAGAAAAAACGAAATACACCAACGCCCTCTTACATGACAAGACGCAAACAAAACGCATACAAATTGACACTATATGTTACAGAGCATGTACCGGTTACACCTCCTATGACATTGACAAAAATTACAAAAATGTCAGCCGGTCTCCACTCCGCACTTATGTGCATGTGCTTGTGCTATATTGACACGTGACATGAAAAGTCATTTAGTTTTGAGAATTGCCAAAACTGGACTCAAATACTCAAATGCTCACACACTTATACACGTATTTACGAAATTAAAACATGCTCGGACATGTTTTCTCATTATCTTTAGGAAAAGTTTTCAAAATGCAAACCACCCACGCATGCTGTGCCACCCATTCACACTTACTTGGGCCAAAGTCAGAAGGAACATGCCAAGTTTAATAGTGAAACACATAATTCTGCATATCAAACGACGATGACGTCGACTGCAAAGATAATGATGATAATAGTATGCACATGCATACGCTCATACAATGATCACAAACTTCAATTGGAAACATGTCAAATTTTATTCAGGAGTCGAATGAGAGTACAGTTCCACCTCCAAGCAACCAGCCCTTTCAACTCAGCATACGAACCCATCCAACCCGCCGGCTGCTGCATCAATTCAACTTGAGTAAAAGGTTTAAGCAAATTAGATGTTGAAGGTGTCAGTCAAGCTCATTCTCGAACACCACAAAACTAATAATATGGCTGCTTACTAAGATGTCACTGGACCCAGTGAACAATTTTAGTTCAGTTGTTTTCTTAAAAGGTGGTAAATAATTATGAGTATAAGCCGGCCGTAGTAAAAAATGTATTCAATCATCAATCCAGGATTGAAGGAGGGGAATGGCTATTTATGTCTTGATCAGTTCAGAATGCTCTGTTGAATTCGGATCGAATTCGATAAGCAGATGTATTAATAAATTTCCCTGCGAAATTAAATTAAGAAATCAGTTAATCTTTTCGTTACTCTAAGAGGTTAGCATTTGTGATAAGCATGAAATGGGCGGTATTTAGCTTTTATACGGTACGAAGATATGATTGTCCACCATGACATTCAAGGTATGCATATGCACAACTAACCTCTGTATTGGCACGTAGTTTGGATGTGATCTGTCATTTAGTTTGTTTACAGTGCTCGATTTTGTCAATTCATCTCAAATGTATTTTGCGATATAAATTATAATAGATAAAAATGTCGTACAAAGAATTTGTCTCAAATTTTATATTACAAGTGAGATTTTGTGTAACAAACAGCTGAAAATGTAACAGAAGTCCTATACTGAACCGACTTTATCAGAACCACATGCATATGAATGGTACAGTGCACTCAAAAAGGGTCGAGATGGGGTAGAAGATTTACCTCGCTCTATTGGGCCATCAATGTTTTCAACCGTAATTAACATCGATAAGGTGAATGAAACGGTTTCTGAAAATCGAGTTCCCGCTTCAATAGTTCCGAAAGAACTAATTTTTCTTCAGAAGCTCTATCGCCAAAAGTCGCTGAAGATATGCTAGAACGAGTCAATTCCAATACTACATTCATAAGAAACATTATAAATGGCGAAGAGACAATTCGAAATGGAAGAAGTTAAAGTTATTTAGGTAATTTTGAATGGGAGGTACCACTTTAATCTAAATTATGAAGGTGAAAAATATTATTGTCAGTTTTCGTTGGGATAAGTAGAGGCTTATTTTAGTTTTATTATCCATCAGCCAGCCAGCTGGACAAAAAGGTTGAAATAGTCGTAAAAGAGTGAAACGTTTTCTTCTATGCGTTACACTTTTTCTCGTACCAACATTATTATGTATCCTTGGTAGAAATGAGCGCACTTTTCGGTATTTTCCGCTAAATATTAAGTTAAAACCTTTTTAGCTTTTAGTTGGCCAAAAACCAAACTAATCGTTCAGAGCGGTCAAAATATGTGTCATTTCGAACAAGTTTATTTTTTTTAATTTACTTCCGCACAAAAGTTTAGGTACAAAGTATTCGAACGTAAGGTTTTCCTAATATCCGATATATATATATCTTTATAGAAAGCTGATACAAAACTCCTCGAAACAGGGACAGCACCTGTGCATTAGGAAGTGAAGTTATATTCAAACTATTGGCAAACACATGTTTGATGAACTATGTAATAACTATAACTCTATAATTTCGTAAAGATAAATTCGGAAATTTTCGCCAGTTAACTGATTCATTTAACGCAGCTCTGTCAGCCAGTTGACAGAACTCTGTTAAGGTATAAAACTGAAATATTAGAGGCTAAAAAACGATTAAGAGAATATTTTTGCGCAGAACCAATACTTTTATTATTTTAATAAACTTTAAAATTGTTCCCGAACTAAGAATTTTCTCACAATTAAACTTACACAAGGCCCAAGGAAAATGCGTGAGGGAAATATTATTCATCTTATTTTTGAGAAATATTACTCATAGTTTCTAGAAGAATTTCAGAACACTAAATTCTTCACTTTTAGTTGACTTTTACCTTTAAAATTATGGCCCAGTGATTCTAATTCGGGAATTTTCCCTTAATCAAACTTTCACCAACATTTTGCTATTCGAAAAGGCTTTCAAGAAATTTTATTCATATTTTTAAAAATAAGTTGGGTTCTGTAGACTCTTCATTTATTTGGTATAAGTTTGAGTATGGAAAAATTCTTCGTGGTCGACAATTTTATATGTCAAAGCTATATGAAAATGAAGAATTTAAATTGTTCAAATTCTTCTGGTAAAAATGGATGATATTCTCTGAATATCAATATTACTTTCAGTGTGGATTGGAGGAGAATTTTTCATTGACGCACCGTGAACAAAGTTGTTAACAGCGAATTTCATACAATAATGAAGATTTTAGAAGTATAATTTTTTTTTTTTTTTTGGAACATTTGAGTAATATTTTCCCAGTTTGATTAAAGGAGAATTCTTTGCTCTTTATTGCATATACTAACCAATATTGTTCGTGTTTAGAGCTCAGATAGTCCTTCCTATGGGTAATTTCCTGGTATAAGCTTGGTTGGGGACGGATTCTTTGTGTGGACCCATATATATTTGAAAATCATGTATTTTTGCACAAAAATACCTCTCATATTAATTTTTGCATCACCTCAAAGCTTCTGATATTCACACTTTTATATACGAGCTTAAATTTGAATAACAGGCAACTATCTAACAGATGTGTATATTCGAAGTGTTTTTTGTCTTAATTTCCGACTGAATGTTGGCATTTAATCTAGTTTTTCGTATCTAAAATATCAGTTCTAACGTATACAAATATCTCTCTATTTTTCAGCAACGCACTTCTTCAGGCTCGTGAAGGATGTTGGAGAATTGCAAAATGTAAGTTGAAGTCTATTTATTTTTTATAAACTCCACACTTTGCCCATTCTTATTACCACAATTGAATTGCCCGACCATAATGTTAATCAACGAAAAAATTTGGCTACTTAAGTTGCTTGAAAAACTTTTTGACTTTATTGTTTTGCACAATGCCCCCCATGAGAATCAATTTAAGTTTGCATGTTTGAACGAATCACCTAAAAAAACTTAACAATTTTGTTTTTGATGTGCGAGGGAAAAAATAATTGTATGGGCCGATGATCCATCACAAGTTCTCTTATTTGAACCAAATTAAATTATCGTGGTAGTCAATGATTCGTGTTCGAAGCTTGCTTCTGTCTAATTTTTCCAAAAACTTGCGGCAAGCATGATGGCGTACCACCTACGTAGCCCCCTACGTAATAGCAACATATCCGGTTTCCCAAAGAAATGGGTATTCATTTTGCATCGTGTCTGAATAGCACTTTGATGAGTTATTTTCGAACATCCATATCATTCATATGGCTTATGATTCGAGCTCATAAATATAGATTCGTGAGTCTCTATCTAATAGAACGCCGCGATCGAACTTTTTCATTATTTCTTTGCACCAATCGATATGAGCCGTTTTTGAGTAGTTTTTAAATTACGCAATGTCTAACACGTAGAAGTCTTTTTAACGGCCAAAATGTTACTGCGATATTAGTGGCATCGATGGCAACGTGTATCTAATCTACATTTCCAGCAGAAGTGTTTCCAATACTAATGAAATATTTTCTTTCTTCTTCCTTCCCTTGAAAAGTTCTTAGAATTAATTAGTAGAATTTTCAATATAATGTTAAGTTAAAAAACTAGATATTGGGAGCAAATATGTAGATATTACTGTAGCCAGTTAGACATATATCGGTAAATCATTCCACTCAATCTATTTATAAAATTTTAATTTTCATAGTACAAATTTTCACCAAAATAAATAAATTTAAACCATAAACCATTTTCCGAAAATATTATTCTAGAACTACATAACCGTACTATGTGCATAAACTGAATGGTTGCCAAATTGGTGTTGCCAATAGCGGGTTTTAGCCAAATAGGGACAACTTCTGTACCAGAAGTTGTGGTGATTATTGTGCCGATTGATATATCACATTTTTGCTTGACTATTACACTTCAATTTTACAAGAAACCTCGTGACGATTTTGTAATATCTGTTCCAGCACTGCATCGAAGTTTTCCGGCACAAGCACCGATGTCAGACAGATGCTAATGACAGTCACCATTGAGTTTATCACACTGCTGTTGAGATAAACCACTTCGGAAATTAAAACAAATTATCGCATACAAAAATCTACAATGTCTATTATGTCGAGTTGAATTTTCCAAGTTTCTGTAAGCAACGCACTTGCATCAAACTTTACGATGCTACTGCCATTTTTTATGCATCTGCACCGGTATTGACTTCAGTGGCAATCCTGTTGTTAACATCAAAGTACCATTTGGTGCATATTGAGTTCTAAAACATATGACTATCAGTCTTTCACTAACAAAAATTAATTTTAGCTCCATTTCCAAAAGGCTTATTACTACGCATTTGTGCACAATTGGTAGTGATATTTTACTTTCTCTGCCTTCTAAGCCTATCTCATAGGGGTCTTATATTTGTTTTTTCTCAAATGGTTTTTAAATTAGTTTAATTTGTTGTGAAATTAGTATTTTAACAGATTCTTCGCACAAGCTCTTAGAACACATGTGCTAACTCTTCCCCTCCAAAAATGTTTTATGGGTTCTCTAACAAACACATGCACATTTCCCTCCTTTGTTAAAGCCCCTCAATCTAGCAAATAAGGTACACATAACAACTAATGATAATGTCAAGCTGATATTTGCAAGCAATATACATTCACTCGCATTCAGATCGATACGACGACGTTCTGTAATGTTATGTCATTTTCTGGATGTAACATTTTCCAAATTGACCCCTTCTGTCAACCGATTTGAATGGTATGGTTTGCATGTAGTATGAAAATGTGTCTGTGTGTACGTTCGTAATAGTTGTACGTGATTTTTAACCACCTACAAAATTGTCTATTTTGGATACTCTCATAAAACCGCACGCTTGCATACAAGCATTTAGGTATGACAACGTCCTGCTCTGAAACAGGGGCGGAGAAACATGTGGCAACATGACCAGAAAATGTCATAAAATACTTTGACTTGAAATACACCAAGAACTGAACAAGAGAACAAATAGTGGGTGGCCACCTATGCCCAAGAAATTGGCAAATACGTAGACATTACCTACTTTCTATACGCCCAATAATGCAGCAGAGGTTCATTTTATGTTTGATGACCTCTCCGAATAGAGAGGCTGTCAGTGATAGTGGTGCTGTATGTTGCCTTTGTAGTTTAACATATTTGACTTCTCGCTCGGTGAAGGACAGTGATTTTGGCAATCTTATATTCTATCATATATTGTAGCAAATTCTCAGAAGGAAAAGGAAAAAAATTATACTTGCATTTGTTAGGATTTCCAAGAACAAAATTAATTTAAGTATCGTCTATTTTTCTTGCGCAGGCAATCTGGTCCATTCAAATTTTAATAATTTGTACATAATTTCGAAGGTGCTTTTCTGCAGAGCAAAAATTTCTGAATTTTTATTACTTTAAGACTTATTTTAAAGCTTCAGATCTGTGCCGTGCAGCCTTCGGTGCGAAAAGACTGTTTTTATTTAAGTGCTAAAACTGTTATTTTTTAAATAAGTAGGAATGGAACGGAAGTTTTAAAAGCAGCGAAAAAATTGCTTTCAAAATTCTCATATGCCTCTCATACAAGAGGTCAATTATAGCTTTATTTAATCGTAATAACTTCAATATTGTTCTCATATCGTTCGATAAGCTCTTGTGGGCAAATCTATGGAACAAAATGCACGCACAACAATTCGATCTTCAACTCATGCAATTCTGCTATTGTAATCATCAACTTGCATTGTTGTATGTCTTGATTAAAGAGAACTTCGTTTCTTCGCCAATTTTGTACTTTATTTATTGAGTTTGAGCTACTCCAAACTGAGCTGCGAAACTGTAGCACGTTGACATTTTCATTCCACTGCTAGAAAACGTGACACCATTTCAGCAAATTTTTTTTATTGCCTAATTTTGTCATCAAATATTGAATACGAGGTGTGTTCAAAAAATAGGGAGAATTTTAATTTTTCTCAAAAAATATTTATTTATTCATCAATTTTTATTTTATTTCCTTCAAAGTAGTCCCCCTCCGGTTGGCCAAATAATCTCTCACAAACAAAAAAACAAAAGCTATGGATTTTTTTACAATTCCGGCCGTTTTTTCCGTATTGCTTCACACAAACGGCGCATAACTTCAAGGTAATACTCCTTGTTTATTGTACGATGTTGTGGTAAGAACTTCTGATGCACTGCGCCATGGTAATCGAAGAAAACAGTGAACAAAACCTTGACATTTGATCGAATTTGGCGTGATTTTTTTGGACTTGGCTCTCCTGGACTCTTCCATTTTAGCGATTGGTCTGTGATTCTAGTGAAGTCTGTTGTAAATTAGATTGGTATGATTCATAATTTATGGTACTTCAAAGTTTTGACTTGAATATCCTATTTAAGCACGGAATACTATATTTGTGATAGCATATTTAATAACAGAAATAATGTATTGTAACACCATTAACGTCACTGCAATCATGAGGACTACTGCTTCTCGCCGTAAATCCAAAAATGTCTTTGAATGGATGAGTCCTCATAAAGGAAGAATTTCATTCATTTCATTCAACAATTCCTGAGCGATGCTCATCCGACGTTGTTTTTGGTCAAAATCCAGCAATTTTGGAACGCTTCATGCCAAAAATTTCCGAAAAGATTACATGACGTGAGCCAATCGATATGCCGATATCCTCAGCAACTTCTTTGATTGTGATTCGACAATTTTCTTCACTATCTCAACATTTTCATGTGTTGTTGATGTGCTGGGGCGTCCAGAACGAGCGTAGTCATTCACATCTTCTCGATCTTCTGTGAAAAGTTTGTACCATTTGTAAACATTTTTTGACTCAGAGTACTTTTATCGTATGCCGCTGTCAACATCAACATCGCTGTAAAGTTTTTTGAACATTTAATTCCACTTTTTACGCAAAATTTGATGCAACTTCTTTGGTCCATTTATTTCGATAGCAGAAAATCGTCGAACACACAAAACACTTGTCTTATTTATGCCTCTCACAAACAAACTAAACATGCTATATGAATAAAACCGCCAACATATCTTCGAGACGAGTGTACCAACATAAAAAAAAATAATAATAATCGAAAGCCGAATGTACGTAGCCCGCGAAATTTGAAAATTCACCTTATTTTTGAAAACACTCGTACACTGCCCTGTTACATGTGTATGATGTCAGCTATCTCTTGCAATTTCTGTTTTCGATTATCGACAATAATTTTCAGCACTTTTTTGTAGTTTGTGATGCAACCAATTCCTCTGCATTCAGCATTGCCAGTTCTGATATGACCTCATTGAAAATCTGCAACCATCAAAAAGTGGTTCCTTTCGACTAAGTAGATTCGGCAGAACAGTTTTCAAAAAATATCTATATCTAGTTTCAAAAGAAATTATGTATATATTTATATGTATAAAAAAACACTTTTGTTAATTATTAAAGTACAAAATTTAGGAATATATTTCTTATAAATATAAAATAGTAAAATATATTTTAACGGCTCAGCAGGCAAACTGCGTGATGACTGCCATTTCGTGATGGATACTCCCTTCCAAATGTACTAGGGAATTTGGTTTATACGTGTAATCTTTAGATATGGGTTATCCCTACAGAAAGAAGCCCGTAGATGTTAAATCACGACTGCGTAGAGGCCCACTTATGTCATTTCTACTGGAGATTAATTTGTCAGGGAAAGTTTCACGACAGTTCTATTTACGTGTCCATTAACATGAAAATGTGCCTCAACAGAAAAGAGGATGTTGACAATCATTGAAAATCTCGCAATTGCCCGGTTTACGAAATCTAATCTCAAATTGGCATGCAGTGGTTTTAATTATTGCACCAATTGCATTTTGTAGGGGTGCGGCTTTATAGTCCTTACCAATTGTTAAGTTTTATAAAGTTATTAAAGGAAAATTTGTACCATTTGATCATATTTCTTTAGTATCATATTCTATTTATTTTCTAATGTTATTTGTGCATACACATATAAACTACTCATTTCAGTTTCAGAAAATAGAAACTGCATTGCATTGCTTTCCATAATAAATATTTCTAGTAATTTATAAACATTTTAAATAACATGATTACTTTTTGAAATGAGATGTATCATTTGGGAAAAATTAGACATTTTGACAAAACTGAATTTCATTGAAAACCAAATACAAAATTTTAAATCATTTGTTAATTTGCAGCCTAAATTAGCAAAATCGAAAACGAAAAACAAATTACCTTCCCACATTCAGTGAGCTTACACGCATTCTACTTCTAGACTCACTCAAGGGCATCTGCAGTTTAACGACGATTCCGAACGTCATAGTATTAGAAGCATTTACAAGAATGTCAATTACTCGACTACTCGAAGTGTTCGTCAGACACATCGAGGTGACCGCCGCTCAAATAATTATAGCTGGCTGCATGGGGGGTGAACCCACGATTGCACAACCGATAGTCGCGTGCGCTTATCATCTCGTTACGGTTGGTCACAGCGTAAATTAGCACTGAAAATTGGTTCAATTAAGAAAAATGTATTGTGTCGCTATATTTGGAGAAAATGTTCTAATATGTTTATTAAATACCGTAATTTTCAGTTCTCAATACCACAATTTATTTAAATTTTATTCCATTCATACGAAATTTAATAATTAAAAAAATTGGAGGATTCTTACGATAATGTTTGAATTTGAATAAAATATTTTATCTATTTCATGCAGAATGGAAAAGAAATGAAAAAACGCTCGCGAAATTTCAATGTCTCACTGCAATATAACAGCTTCTTAAGTTTTGCATATCCGTAACATTCGCCAACCGGCTAGAAATATTTTGCTGTATAGAGTTCAAATATTTTATGTGCCTATATGTGTGTCTGTGCCTAATTCTGTGTGTCTGGATGACAGTATATATTTGTTCCAAGAACCACCAAGTTCAGGTATTCAAATCGGCCAAAACATCCAAACTGTTAATGTTTATATTCTTAAATACACCGTAATATTAGTTACATTGTTTATTTGATTAAATTCTCAACGTCTTGTTTACTTGAAATTTCTTTTTATTAACTTCAGTGTGGAAGATGAATTCCTGGCATTGTCGTCAATCGTGGACTTAAATTAGTTAGAATTTTTCCGAGGCCAGATTTTCGAAATTATGCACCACGCGAACTCCAGTACATTTTCGATCTATCTATGAGTAGTTTCTAATGACATACTGTAACGCCTTCTGGCAGTATTTGATATGAATACTCACACATCCTGGGACCAGTAAACATTATCCGTATGTAAAGTATCTGTTATTTTTCATATTACATAGACATTTCGGCACAACTGTATTGCATGGAGCACAATAGCAATTTGTTGTTGCCGTAGCCTTTCCTGGTGGGTAGGACGCTAATATGTCTGTTTGTGCCAAAAATGTGACTTTGATTTGCAATTTATTGGCAAATGCTCACATTAGAACACATGTACACGGCATGTTGTGCCCCCAAATGTTGTACTCCATTTGCACTCACTCCCAGGCTATAACACTCACCTCTGCCGCCTCTTTCAGCTTATCATCTAACCTCCACCTCCTTTGTTATTAGGAGGTATGCGTCTCCATAATCATCTCCTGAGTCTGAAGCAGCAACGACATTTTGGCAAAATTGCGGGTGGGCTGTTTTAACAACTTGTTTTTGGATCATGTTCATCGAAATGAAGATGTCCTCGTTCCCAGACAATGCACAGGCGCTACATACCATATCATACATCGGATGGTGCAAATATGCGGGCTCTTATTTTACGTTTGCAGCTCTGAGCTATAAAAATAGTTTGAACCTGTAACAGTTATTGTAAAATTCCCAAATAAGATTATTCTGTTCTCTTCGGTATGTAGAAAAAATTATCATATCGTTTTTCTAAATCTAAAATATTCTCTAAGCAGGTATAAAACTTATACAACACATCTTGATAGCATGTATTTATCCAAAAACGGAAATGTTCTAGTAGTATGCGAAATTTTTAGCGTTACAAATTTTAAATAGGAAGAAATGAGATTGAATGACAATCATTTAAATGCTAATATAAATTATTTTTTGTTAGTTCACGCTCAATTTGCTAGTTCACGCTCATTAGTTTTGACTTTTTTTGGGGCTGCGTCAAAGACCGTGTTTACGCGGATAATTCCCAAACATACACCCCGAAATGTGCGAAAAAGTGATCGGAAACTGCCTCAAAAGGACAGCAAACAGTCCTGAGACAATCATTTAAATGACGTTAAATTAATCATTTCCGGGCTAGATTAAATAAAATTATATTATTTAACATCAAAATTGGCTTGTTTTTAAAAATAATCCAAACTCTAATGCCGCTGTAGCAGTGCAGATGGAATGAGGTGGAAACAGTCAACCATTTGCTTCGATGTGCTTCTTTTCCTAATAACCTTTTTTGCTCAATTTGGAAGGCCTGTACCATCCATTGCTGTTATTTAGGCTCTTATGAATAGATACTTGTTTCGTCATCTCTGCAAATATATATTCAAATTTCGACGCACCGTGTCCGACTTTTGTTAACATTTCCCTGCACCCACCGATACGATAATTTTTCGAGCGTTTGTTGAATTGTGTGAAATTGATTTTAATCGTATTAATGCTCAAATATGTGTGAGTCTGACGATATAGGGCTATTAGTACACGTACAGCATCGATGTTTCCTGACATAAAGACCGATTTTGGTGGTCTATCACGAAATACATCCCGTAGTGAACGTAGACCACGATTGGATTCATTATGGCAGCTTTTTGAAGTGCTGCAGGATGGTTCTTCACCGACATTTGAAGAATTAAGTTCATAGATGCGCTCTAGTTTTGTTAATCTATGTAGGAAATTATGAAAAAATCGCTCGAAAATGTTTTCGATATAATTTCATTTTTCGACCTATATCCATTTTTCAAGTCTCCGAATTTTTCAAGGAAAATATCATTGCGCATCAAAACGTGCTGAATATGTTTCTGCTAAAATGTTGCACTTTCCTATAGAAATATCAAGTTGCACCTGGCAACACATGGCGTCGCCAAGGCTTATTGTGCAATTATGATCATTTCCCTCGGAGCTTTGTCTTCAATTTTGAGTATCGCTTTTTGTAAGATATTTCCTAACATATTAATTCTTCTGTGTCTATGAAAATGTTCTAGTAACTTTTATGCCCCAAAATCTTCGTAAATTTCAGTAATGCAGTATCATAAAGTACTTGCCGTAGACACTTAATTCGCCAAATTTCCTTTACATAACAGATATATAAATATATAGAATATACATATGTATATAATATAAAAATATATAAATATATAAAATAAAACATATAAATCCGTTATGCCTCTGTCATAGAAACTTTACTCCCTATTTTTTTAAAAAAAGGAATTGTCGATTTCCTTTTTCCTGGGGTCCATTTTTCAATAACAAAATTAATCGTCATAGGCAGGAACAAGTGGTAATCATTTGGCGCTAGGTCCGGACTATAGGGTGGATGCATAGGAACCCCCATTTGTTGACAGTAGAGGTCTAAATTAAGAATTTGGCTCTAGGACAGCAATTCATAGTAGATGATTTCCTGCCAGCGGCAAAGTTTGCACCAGCTCACAGCGATTCGTAGGTTACTCACATCAGTCACCGATTTACAAATGTCTCGATTTTTTTGGTATCCAGCATCGATTCGCAGATGGAAATTCCCAGCATGAAGTTTTTTTCTTGAGTTAACTCGTGTGACAATATATCGAGCTTCTTTTTGTATGGAGCCTTATTCAAGTGGTGTCAAATGGTTTTTTGGGCAAAGCTTTGATTCTGGACAATCGAAGCAGTGTATGACCGTCACTTTTGACGATTTCCGTTATTTTATTGACTGGCCTTTCGGAGCGTGATTCATTTTATACATCAAAATCGGAATCGGAACAGAATCCGCAGTACTAAAATTTTGCGTGATAGGCTGTTATAGGATGAGGACCACAAACACTATTCCCAAGTTCACCGAAGGAAATCTATAAAATATGGAGTATTTTCTCCTCGCAGGTTTCCACTTTTGACGTCAGCGTAAGAAATACTAAGTGAACCAATCACAAAACTGTCTTTCTTTTTTCTATACGTTCCTTATACAACATTTCATGCAGCACTGATATTACAAAAAATATGTGTTGCGCATTTTGATGTCTTGATGTTCATCCGGTTTCGATAAAAGTATACTTTAATATATCTGATATAGTTTCATGTTAGATGCGGACATGCTAAATATGAATTCTTTGAGCCATTTTGAAGTACTTTAATTAATATTCTAAAATGTTGATTTTGTTTAAAGCTGACTTATATAATGAGGTTCGTATACATAATAATTTGTTAAACGTTCGAAGACCGTTTTTATTAGGGAATTGGATTAATAAACATTCAGTAAATATTTAGCCCTAACAGTGCAAATTTTCTTAATAAAAATCTTTATCTTTTTTACTCAATATTACTCTGTAGATTGAAGAAAATCATTTAACTGGTGTTTTCGTGGGTCGAATAAGCGGTAACCAGACATTTGAAAAATATGTTTGTTTTAATAACACGGAAATCGATTGTTTAAAAACTCCAATTACTTCCTAAAATTAGAACATTTTTTGTATAACGAAATTTGGAACAATTCAGCTTTTTCACTATCGATGATTTGTGAATATCGTCTATTTTTTCTACAAATTTGCAAGTTATTTTGCCTAAATAATCTACATATATATATATACATCTGCCCAGATGCATATTTATAAAATAGTGGTAGTAAAAATTTGTAGACTGCATAGCATAATCGCAGATTCTGGACACTTCGTTCCGTCCCCAGAGAAACGCATAGTGTAGCAAATCAAATGACAAACCAAGTTTACTTTTGAATTCCTAACGTTAAATAAAACGGGGAACGCAGCATAATATCGGTACTCAGAATGAAGTTGTTGTAGTATGTTGCACTCTAACAGAATGTTATTTTATTGTGTCTGTGGCACAACACATTGTTGCATTCGCTGTTGGTGCTTGCTCAAAACGCGCCTTTGTTGTTGTCTGCTGTCACTGTTATTGCAATTATCGTTGAGATTTATCGCTTTTTCGTTTCACAATACGTCAAAAAATGTTTACGCGTTTTAGTTCATGGAATTTTTTTTTTTTTTTGATGTCGTCGAGAATGTTTGTTAGAGCAAATTTTAAGCAATATGCGTAATATGTCATATCGAAGTTTCCTATCATGGTTTCTACTAAATTGACTTTGTTTGCGAAATGAACATTTTGCACTAGACAGACATTTACTGTCATAATTTTTGCGAAGCAAAACCTATATTGGTGCAGAGATAATTAGAATATTTTCTCCATTTCGACATTTTGAGATTGGGATTGTTAAGTGTACCGAATAGGTTTCAGTGGGAGTCTTGTCTGTTTGTCAGGAATGTAATGCAACCTTTTCGAGATTGCATGGTGAAATTAGTGTGCAACTAATGGAGTTGACTGCAAACGACGAGTGTTAAAGGGATACAATGTGGTACAGGCGTCTCAGCCGACTTACAGAGCTTCACGTGGCTGTACCTGGAAGTGCTGTGTTGACATAAAAGTGAAGGATGAAGAGTTTTAAGTATAAAATGGTGCCCACCTCAAAAACATGTTAATTCTTTACACTAACGAATATAACGATCACTATGGAAAAGCGATCAATACATTCTTCTTAATATAAGTTTGTGCTTTCTCAGCATGAGTTGAAGTTTTTTTTTTTGTCATTCAGTATTTTCTTAATTCAGTTGACAGTCCTCAATATCAATTTGTACGTGTCCGATATGACATGGAATTTTGTAGATCTCCACGATTTTACAGTCAAAATTGCATCACAATGCTCCATATCCGAAAGACTGACATTTAAAACTGTCTAATACCCCTCTCCAAGCTCTGCCCACGTTGGTACTGACAGTTACTATCAACGCCAGTTTTTTCCATTTCAATTTCTGTTCTCAAAGAAATGTCTTCCGCATTTTCTGGCATCTCAAAAATACCAAAAGATGAAAATCCTCTCATATCAATTTGTCACACAGATAAAGGAAAAGAAAACTATGCAAACGAAGAAAATAAAACAAATAAAAGCCCCCGTCATAAGAACATGTGATAATTTCGCAAAATTTGCTTCCGCTTCAGTTGCACACATACCGAACTCAAGAGAACCAACTGCGAAGGATATAACAAACAGCAACAAAAGATTAAAAGGATGAAATGAATGAAGGGACAAAACGAAAGGAATGTGTGAATTGCGTAAATAATACAAAAAAAAGGATTCATTCATTCGTGCACAAATAACATTTGCCACTTTTCATATTTGCTCCGAAAAAATGCAAAAAGTACAAAACAAGACGGAAAAAATGTTGAGAAATTCTGTTCCGTTTTTTGTCATAGTCTATTTTTTTAAATTTTCACAAAAGTGTGTGAAAGGATGCTTGAATATGCAACTATACGAGTATATGTAAGAGGGCAAAGATATTGCAAGCTACATTTGTATATGTGAGTCCACTTCTTGTACTCGCACCAGGCAATAGCTCAGGCTACACTCGCAAAATGGTGATGACGACGAGGCTAAGGCGGCTAAAGCTGTAGTGGGGATAAATTCATGTACGTATGAGTTGCCACAGATCCCTGTACAGCCACAGTTACTTTTGAGTGTGTGTTGGGTTTTTGTAGATAAGAGAATTGTCCTGTCAACCGAAATGATATATGTGAACGCGCATTTAAATTGGGCATACGTAATGCTATGCCACAGCACATCACATGAACCATACAATTTTCCTCACTCACACCTCCCTCCCCCACCACCCGGAGCCGCAAATGCCCTGTGACATTCATCTCTCGCCTCATTGCAGGCTCCAGATTAAACAAAATTTCATTACCTCATCTGTTCGCCTGTGGGAACCCTAGCGTGGGAGTGAGGTTTTAACAATTTCTTAACCTCGTATGGTTTATTGTCACTTGGTACTCTGTGTCGGAGTTTCTGTTTTTTTTTTTTTCATTATTTCCATATCTTGGCAAAACTGTTGTTAATTTTTTAAGCATTTCGGGGGGCTTTTGATGATTCAATTTTGCCCCACTCGATGAAATAAATACAATATAGCGAAGAAATTTATTATTGTGCTGTAAGGGAAACAAACACACAGCACCGTTATCCCTATATGGAACATTTCAAAAGATTTTTTTTTTGGTTGACAAAAAGAAAGAGGCACTACAAATGTCCTAGAAATATGTTCCACTTGTTTTTTTTTATACTTTTACCTAAAGGAATGAAGGTACATATCACTTGATATTGCAAAAACATAACACCCAGAAGGAAGCTTCTAAGTTATTAATTCAATTTCCCCTTGTAAACCATAACGTTGTAAATTGCAATAGCTAAAATACATATCTATATCATTATTTTATTGTAACGTCTGGTAAAATGAGAAAAACCTGGCCGAATAACCTATTGACTTCCCATACAAATTGCGTATTGTGTTCAAATATTTCATTAAATTGTACTAAAAACAGTATTGATCACTATTTCAGAGCATTTATTGGCAATAATTTAGCGATTTTCCACGCTCATTCTGGTATTCCGCGCATTTTTGCACCAATGTAAAAGGACGTTAGGTGAAGGTATTTATAATGATAGCATTGGAATGAGTTTCCCCAGGGCTATGGGGTCAGAGTATAGGAGATGAAGTTCAACAGTTATGCCCGGATTTAAAATGGGAATTTGATCCTGTTTTGTATACGAGGAAGAGGAACAATTTGATGTGCTTCAATACAAAATAGATCGACTTGTGTTATCTTCAACTCAACTTATCTTATATTTCCTGTAAAAAAATCGTATTTTTTTGTATTATTGAATTAACGCTTTCACAACTAGGATGGTGTGTAAATTGGAATGGCTCCTTCTCGCATCTCTCGACTAGTAGATTATATTTGCTTACTTGGGCATAGACTAGAATAGACATACTTATCTATTACACGCCGCACGTAGGAAATAATTCCAAGCAATTCGGTCTTATGCGCTTCTTCTTTAATTCGTCACACCAAGTTTCGATAGTATTTCCTAAGCCCGGATTTTTGTTCGCCTTCTTCTGTGCCGCCCATCGAGTTCGTTGTCGAGAACTTTTCATGCTGGAGCATTTGGATCCACTCGCTCAACGTGATCCCGCAAACACAATCGCTGTATATTAATGCGCTTGACCACGTCGATGTCGGTATACAGTTCATGCTATACTGATGCTCCCTGTTAACGATGATGGGTCCATATATTTTCCAGGGTATTTTCCTCTCGAAAAATTCCAACGCTGATTCTTCCTCTAGTGTCATAACCGAGGATTCTGCACCTTTGCTTGGATCGCCATGGTAACATCTGTTGGAAAACAATACCTTGCTCTTAATCTCCATACTGACATCACTCATTTAGCGTTCCGAGCGAATAGGCCATTTGTTCTTTGAAACAAATATCTTTATTTTGTCCTTGTGTACCACCAGACCTATTTTTGCTTATTCCTCCTCTATATTTAATAAAGCTGCAGTTACATCCCTTTGTTTTATATTGATGTTAGATATCAAATAAATGTACAAGATTTTAAAAAAATTCGGAGACAGAAGGATGTTTCAAAAGCTACATTTAGCCATTATATGAGCAAGTTATTTCGAACTGGATCAGTTTGTCCGGACGGCTTTTTCCAATAGCTGTTAACTTTAACCATATTTTCGATTTTTTTCTACTAATCAAGAGTTTTAATTAATTTTTGAAGAACATAGGAAATGCCCATTATTCAAAATGTAACTTTCATTACTTGTATGAGCAAGATGTTTCTAATAGACCGATTTAGCTCACTTTTGGTGGGCGGATTCACTATCAAATAATTGGGCTTGTCAAAATATAATGTATTTGGGCTTGGACTGTTTTTCCAGTAGAAATTCCCGTTTATTAGAATTTTACAATGCTCACGCGATTTAAGTTTTACTTCTTCGAATTTTTCTAGGAGCGGGGTTTCTCCGTGTCTGTCCATCTATAACCATATCTATAAAACAACTTTATACTAAATTTCAGGAGTTGCGACTTCTACTACAAGACAGACAAGCGGACAGGCGGAAGCACTTATGTCGACATTTACATTTAGGTTGATCAGGAACGTGTATACTTTATGGGATCTCAGATGAGGAGTGACAAAATGAGTATACCCGCCAGAGAAGTAATACAAAATGTTTTTGTTTGATTTGAAAAAGAATTACAACTTTTAAAATTAGCATGATCGAAGTTTTCTTATAAATCAACGGTTTGTATAATAAAATTTTTCCAATTTTATATACAGCTGTTTTAACCAACTCCATTAATCAGCAATCCCTGAGCAGTGAGGTAATCTTTTCCGCACTTTTTGTTCATTATTACGTAATTTTTACGTGATTGTGTTTATTCTTATTCCACCAATATTATCCAGCACTACAGTATTATGGATCTTGCGCTCTGCTAATTAAACCCACAAGTGTATAAAACAATCCATCTCAAATTCCTGGATATCATAGCAGTTTCTCGTTAGCAGCCTTTTTATGATTATCCAGCAGATTTGTAATCCGCTAAAAACAAACAAAAAATGTATCCGTTTCATCTGTAAATCCCCTTAGTTGCTGAATTATTAACTCTGTTAATGTCAAATTTGTCACTTAAAAACAATTCTGTCTTGCTGTTACTACCAAAAAAAAAAAAAAAATCTGCTGATTTAGCACCTCCACAGCAAGCATGACAAAATGAGCTTCAACAATAGCAACTAGATGCGATAGAGGAAGGAAGTGATGGCATATGTATGGATGTCCTTAGTGCCATCAGAGTAGTATATCAAAGACGCTGTAGACACAATTGATATACACACAATACCAAATAAATATCAAACGAATCAGCATTTTACAATGATATCGTACATAACAGTAGAGCGACAAAAAAAAAACAACAAAAACGACAAATAGCAAAATCATCATCAGCATTTTCTACGGACAAGCGACAATGGACGACAGACTGGATATCTTGAAGTCATCATTTGTAGTCAGCTCGGCAACGTTCACAATGTGTTATAATTGAGGCCATTTAGTATCGAGCTACATGACTTTCGTCTTTTTCATTTTGGACGTTATACTCGTCGAGTTATTCATCGTTTTTCCAGCTTTGCAACTCCCTTATTCACTTAAGTTTATTCGTTTAATTTGTTGTTGACGTTTGTTCAAGGAACGCCCACAATTCTTGAATATGTTATTAATCATCAATATATTGGCATAATTAGAGATAACATACACTTTGATTATGTTGGTTTACTTCCTTGGTTTATGTGCAAATTATTTCTAAGATTTTTTTCTATTTTGTCTGTTTTATATTTCCTAGACGAAGACACTTTTGATGTCAATAAAAAATCTTCCAGTGCGTAAAATGTTGTGAGCTTTTTGTTTTGTTTTGTCGTAAAGGCGCGTTTAAAACACGAATGCGTAGACGAATTTTGCTGCCGAAATTTTAAGCGATTACAAATTACTTTGACATTTTTTCGAGATAACAACTCTTCAAACATAGGATTTTCTCAGGAATTACATAAATTCGTCGACATGTCTATGTGTCTGAATGAATACTAAACATGCCCATCCGCCTTCTTGTTCAAAGCATCGCTAATGTCAAAGCGCTTCAGATATAAACATGAGATTTCTTCGTATGAAAGCGTCTCAGTCATGAACATCAATATCGCATCGCTCGAATTCTTCTACATCGATCTAGTAGGAAACCGTTTGCCTATACGAAGTCTGAACCGAAACTTTTCTGTCTTTTTACAACATTTTTATCATTCATACATACGTAGTTGATAGCCAATAGATGGTTTAGTAATCTTTATTCCGAGCCCGTTACGCTAAAAAGATAGATAGATAGATAGAAGATTTCGTAAGAATGGTGAAAGAAAGGTGAGATTTCGTTCTTAGTTCTGTGACTGCTGGACTCAGTATAGTTGGAGTGTCCATCATATTTTATAGTTTTTCCTCAACAAAAGGTGAAAACGCAACCGAGGCGACCGAAAATGTGAATTCGTCGATATTTCTCCGGTAATTTTGATGTCAAATATGAAATACGCTCTGGCAAGTCAAATGTCCAGAATATCTGTAAATTAATATAAATAGTTCAGAAGATAAGAAAACCGTTTAGGACTATTTTAATAAGGTTGGATACGGAAATAAGGTCAATTTATAGATGCCACGGACCGAATTTTTATCTTCGAATAATTACTGAATCGCAACCAAAGCGAGCTATTTCTGAAGCGTCGGAAGATGATTAATGATGTTATGACAACGCGAAGACGACGTGGAAGAATCGCGGTGAGCTGGCGCAAACGGTAGCCAAGTCATGACTTACTGTCTGGAAGGTTTTGTTGCTTGTTTGGTGGCAACATTCTTAATTCGGGCCTGTGCTATCATTATTTTGATTGTCTGGCGGCTAACCGTGGCCAATAAAAGATTACTTGTGATCCATCAGGACAACGCTAGGCGTCACTCATGGATAATAACTTGGTTGGTATCCATCTTTTAGTCCGGATCTAGCACTAAGTGATTACCATCTGTTTCTGTCTATGGCGATTGATTTTTCTGGTGAAAATTTACCCAAGCGGAGCGACTGTTTTACTTCTTTGCCGCTATGAGAGAGGCATAATGGAATTACTTTCAATATGAAAATGAGTTATCGAACAGCACGGCGTACATTTGAGCTAAATCGGACCATTCTAACTATGATAAAACCTTTAATGCCATGCAAAAGTAATGGATTTATTTTTATCGTGTATACTAATACTATCATGATTTTGTTTAGTGATTATTATGGAGTATAGTTAATGGTTTTTTCTATTGTTGTTTTTTTGTTTGTTATTCAAATCTTAAGTGTCTGTTAGTCACTCTTGGAATAGAGCCATATACAAATATTACAATCTATATTCTCGACGAAATCGAATACAGAATTTGTATTTCATAATTAAACTATAAATGGTCAAATGTCGTTTTTATAAATTTTATACTCCGAGCTTCAAATTTCGAAAACCAAGGCGGACAAGTTAACGAATCTACCCCCATGAACTCATTACTCAATAAAAACCCTACACTCCCATGCATCAGAAGCAAATGTGCCCTCTATCACAAATAGTTGACGAAGAACACGTATTACTATTTTGCGGAGGAGTAGCAGAAAAAAGCAGGTCATAAATAAAAATGCTGAGCTTAACTAATTTGCCAGCAAATTAATGAAAATATATTTATTTATACATTATTTTGCTTTGTAATCATTTCTATTGGTTTCGCCACAATGAACCTATGGAAGAAAACATATCCTGTGGGCTTTGTTTCTCCATGTTCGTGGTGATGGCGTTACTAGTGTTGTTTTCGTACGTTACGATTATTTATGGGTTTTATGAAGGTCATACGAGCCGTACTTGTATCTAGATTTTTTCGGGTTTTAATCCTTAGACAAGGGAATGAAATATGAGCTTTCTTCACATGAGGACAAATCCACGTGCAAAGGCATACACGGCGTTCATGTGGTGGTCTTTTATGCTCGGAATTGGAGTAGTTGTCGATGCCTGTCAGCAATGGAATAGGAAAGTTATTGGTTTCGAATAGTAAATGAGTAAGAAATATATCATTGCCAGGATGTGTATAATGGCAAATACATATGTAGTTGTTTTTCTTTTTAGCTGAGCCGGCAAAACCCAACGCATCTTATTTGTTTCCCTTAGTTTTTACAAGAATCAATGTCAACGATCTGTTTAGGACATTAAGTTTACTAACTGAAGTTCTTTATTTCCACCAATAGTGCAAAACACATATACTCGTAGTTGATTGAAAGTTTGAAACAATGCTTTACATAACAGAATGGAAAGTTGTCACAACATCGAAATCGCATTAAAGATCCAGAGATTGAGGGTTGTTTTTCCATGTCGCTACCTGGAAATTGGCTAGATAGTGTTATAAATCAAATTAAATTTTGAAATTCTGGGTATAAAGTAGCTCCTGTGCCTATGTTGAATATGTAATATGCATATCATGCTTATCATGCTATTCCTTCGGAGAAAAAATGCTAAATTCGCTTGACTAATACGTAATAACTATTGCATTACATTTTGTTTTTATGCTATTAATGCTGTAATATAGATGATCGTTCCTTCATTTCTTCCATATGTGCTGCCCGATTCCTTTCGTGCTTCACCTTTCACAGCAGCTTCGCCAGTGTACAGATTTTCCACAAACAACACAGCTATGTGACTTCCGCTGAGTTGATACATATCCATTTCCTTGAGTATAAAAGATACAAGTTTTTACTTATGTGAGAGAAAAAATCGTTTATGTTTACAACTTTTTGAATTTTTATTTGTTCAGGGTTTGGGATACCAACATGCGAAATGAAATAGCAGATTTTTTCACTTTGTTATGAAAGAAATGTTGGTGGATTACATTAAGGTGACTCTAGATTTTGTAATCTCATATTCCAAACCTATTTTTAAAAATTTGTTGTTGAAGTTGAAATGAAAACATTTTTCGACAAGTGGACCCTGCAGAAACGTTTTTTTTATCATAATGCAATATATATATACATATATATGTATATAAATATATCATCATGCAATATATGATAAAAAAGCGTTTATGAAGCGCCCACTTGTCGAAAAATGTTTTCATTTCAACTTCAACAACAAAGTGGACGCTTCAGAAATGCTTTCTTTTTTATCATAACGCAATATACTCGTATGATAAAGAACAAAACGTTTCCCACCTACCAAATCAAAGTGAGCATTTTTTAATATTTTTGAAATCCACGCCTATCCCGTGCAACGATTGTGTAAGCACAGAACCAATGATCGTAGATAAATAAAATGCAGTAATATAGTCTTGCTAGTTCATAGCTAAGAATAAATCAAAATATAGATTCACTACATTTTCTGGTACCCCCTGTATAAATGGAGTAATCCATAATAACGCCTTATTAGACAATTTTGTACTGACCAAAATTTATACGAATTAATTTACTTCTAGAACTCACTTGAGTGAACAATATGGACAGAATCGGATAATGCTTTCTAGTACCTCCCACACAAACGAATCCTTAGGCCACTAAATTTGGCAACTCTATAATTACCTAACATCACAGATGGTTTGATTTTAATAAAATTTTCAAAATTTGGACGGAATGGGAACATTCGCTACGGCACCTTCCGTACAAATCGATTGGCCCGGAAATTTAGCCATACTCTAACATCCTATTGGATGATCTGATTTTGATCAAATTTTTTACGGGTCAAAAAGTTTGTATAGACGACCCTACTTAACTGAAAAATTTGAATGAAATCTATGGATACTTTAAATGTAATCTCACTATAGACAACGGCTTCTAGTACGAATCTTATAGGTCCTAAAATTTATTTATACTATAAAGAATGCGGCCTGTAAAGAACTTTGAATAAATTAACACGTGTAGTTTGCTGTCAAATCTGAATCCTGGAATATTTACATATGTTTTTACATATAATATGTTAAATCATGGCAGCTCTGTAATTTAGGAAAATAATAATTCAAAAATTAATACTAAAAGAACGGCAGAATTTAACAAATCCGGTATTTTTATATCAAAGAATTAATAAAATAATTTTTTATGAATCAGTTAACTTTGATAAAATCACATTTTTTGTTTCTTGATTCGCCGAACTTTGCACATTTTTTCGCTTTGCTGTCAGAAAGTTGGTTTCTCACTTACAAAAGTTCTTGCGTTTCATCTCGTACAGATGATTCAAAAAGGTATATTTGAATATACATATTGATATCTACTCTCGAAATGTTACCAATTAAAAATGATGTAATTTTCTTAATTTGGATTTTTTTATTTAACAAATTCTGTGTGGTGCGTCGCAGTATTTAATAGCATCAGGTCCGTGCAAGAAGGCTTCATATGATACGCGAATGTGGCTGATGGTATTTTGTCCCATTGCCGGCGAAGAGCCATGTTTAAGACATAGACCGTCTTATATTTCTTAAAAGCTAGAAACTTTTTCTCGCCAAAAGAATATTGGGTTTCTTGGGCTTTATGGGATGGTGCTAAGTCTTGTAAAACTTTTAATAGTTTCTACCGAATTGTTTACGTGTTCAAGGTAACAAAGCATCGTTTAAAATCCTTTTACGGTAGGTTTGTTGATTTATCTTTACACCCAAGCCCTCCCTGATGCAGGCGCTTGCTTTTGCAGAACATTTCGCTTGTCTCTTGATTAGCATACCATACACGATCGTGAAATATTCCACTTTTGTAGGACTTCAATCGTAGTTCATTTTTTAAATGCGCAAATGCTATTAGCAGACACATTGAAATTTATCGTCAATTGAACTGCGCTTTGTCGAGGATTACATTGAGTTCTGGCTTTAAATTTCTGGCGACGTTAGTGTTCCACTTCCATGGACGCTGCTATTATCATTGTAATGGTGTCATAATCCGGTACACAAACATTTTGTTGACAGGTTGTAAATGGCTGGTTGCGATATTCTGCCAAATACGTAGGAATAACATTTCTGCTTGTGAATTCCATTTCGATAGCTTTCTTATGTGCGACGTGAAACGATATGCTTATGTAGGCTTGTAAACAATACAAGAGACTGACGTTGAGGGCGCTGCCAATAGAAGCTTAGAAGCAGCATGAAGTTGGCGCTTACCACTATAATTCAATAAAATATTTATTTACTATAAGAAAATTGTCTTTAATTTTCATGAAAAAAATTTATAGCTAAATTTAATCATTCTCAAAACTCTAAAAATTGTGTTCGAAGTAATTTCCACAAACGATTTTCCCTCTATATTATTTCACACAACTGTCGCCGTCACTCGTGCTTTTTGGTTGATATCCCGTTTGTTATCCTGGCGCATATCCTCCTGTGAATGTTTATACGCTTATGGTTGGTGCTGTTGTTGTTGATGTTATCAACTTTTTGATGTTCACTTTAAAGTGAGTGACGAAATATAAACAGGGATAATAACAATAGCTCCACAACCGACAGCTACAAACAGCAGAGATTTTTATTTTCGGGATGGTTATACATATGTAAGTCTCTGTGCTGTGTTATCCGGTTGGTTGGTTGGTTGGATGGTTGGTGTATTTCCATAATAGTTGTAATCGGAGTAGTAAAAAAGATTTTACGCTATGTTGATTTGCTGCCGGCTGTTGTCACAGCTTTTTTCTTTTCCCTGTGTATGTTTTATTTTTGCTCACAATCAGTTATGATCCTTTGTGTGTGTGTGTGTGGTTGCATATGTTTGGGCATGCGTTTGTACTTCTTTGTAAGTGTGTATAAACAATTTCCTTTTTATGTTATTTTAATTTTATGTTATTGTTATGACACAATGAAATGAAATTGAATTGACACTGACGCCATACAGTAAAATATATAACCATCAAACAACCAGCCACCAACCAGAACTACGCCGGTAGTGGGAGGTAACAGCAGCACGTGGGACAAAGCGGCATCATATGTGGAAAGCTCCACTCGTCGTAGTATCATTTGAGACAGTTGGATGTCTGGCGTTAGTTGGGTTTAAATGTACTCTGGCAAGGCACACACATTGTCATATCGACCCATATACCGATAGTTACGGGACATAAATAGATAACACTCCCCCTTCAAAAAGATGACAGTTGTTAGTGACATTTTTATTGTTGATGCGGTATCCTTAAGTTAAGCTTTTACTTCGTTTTTGGATAATAGCGGGATTTTTATTAATATGGGAGGATATAAAACCCGCTTTCGCAAAAAGGGTCTCCCCCACAGAGAGGGTTATAGGTTTATGAAGCTCTGACATAGGGTATGGCGGTATGATTATTGTTACTACATCATTGGTCAAAGTAATGTCTTCGTGTAAGTTGTGTAGAACGGTTTTATGGATTGAATGCTGTTTTTAAAGTCTGGCACACAAGTTGCAAGGCCATCACCCAAAAATAAAATTGGAACGGTTTATTGACAATTTGTATAATATTTCTTCTCCTGGAGAAACACTTGGGCTGCTTCATTTATTCCAGATTTTTAAAATCAGTTTACTTCCTTCGGACTATTATTTTAATCTGTCATACGAGTAAATAACCCATTTATGACCATGATTTCTTCCACTACCAACTACTAAGTAGGCCATTGATCGTAAGAATGTGGTCATAAATCTAGCAAAAACTGAAAGTTGGCCTCATATCAAGTATTTATAGAGGAGCTTGTATTGATAATTAAAGTTTTACTCATTGGTGACAAAACCTTATCATTGATCCGCACTTATTTGTGATTAATGTGTTAAGAATCTTTCTTTTGAAATGAAAGAAAAAACGAAATAGCGAATTTTTTACATTTGTTGCTTCTCAAAATAAAAACAAATATTTCGACTTTAAAACAAGTTAACATCAAAATTGGATTATTATTAAAAGTGCGATCGAATTACGCTACATGGCATTAGAAAGATAAGAAGTTATAGATGCACCACGCTTTGGAAGACCAAAAATCAAAAATGTAAGATAATGTCCGACCGATTGCCCTCAACATTGTACACAAAACCGTTTGGAATCTCTTGAATAACGCCGATTGATAGCATCGAATTCTCATTTGTAAATTGCAACAAAGTCGACACATTTCTGAAGCAGATGGAGACTTACCGCAACATCAAGCGAAAACAGTAATGATTGATCGTGGTGAGTCAGCACAAACGGTGGACAATCCAGAATTGAGAGTCAAGATGGACTTGGTGAATATTTGGTGATGTGGACAGGGGATCATCTATTACTATCTGCTATCCTACGGCCAAATTGTGTTCCGCGAAGCCACAAACATCGAGTTTGGTTGTGTGGTTCTTATGGATCCACTTTAAATTCCCGGCACCGAGTGATTACCACTTATTCCCGTTTATGACGAAAGATTTTGCTGGTGAGAAATTCGCCTCTAGAGAAGCTTGTGCAAATCGGCTGTCCCAGTTTTTTCCCAAAATTGATAAGGTTTTTAACGAGAGGGGCACAATTGAATTATCTTCAAAGTAGTAACAAGTTATCGAACAACTCAGTGTATATTTGAACTAAATTAGATCTTTAATATTGCAAAAATGGCTAATGAATCTTGCGACTAAGATATTGTTTAAAGGTGTTGAAATTGATTTCACTCCCAGAACTAAGCGAAAGAGAATGTCTCTCAGTTCTGTACGGTTTTAATAAGATGGTGTAACTTCCAACGTAGCCAGGTTTGTTTTAGTAGAATGAATTGCAGCAAAAATTCAAACAATGCATTCGAACGATAATTGAGAAAATTCTCACTGTAACCTTCCACGCAATGGTGAATAATGGTATCGTGCGTTTAAATCATTCAAATTCAATTATAAAACTTATAAACATTTACCGAAAAATGTTATTTGAGCTTCCTAAAGCATCAACGCTTTTCAGCCGCCATATGTGTCGTATGAATCTGTATGTATGTATCGATTTTATCATGTTTCTATCCCGCGTAGCTTTTGGAACCACCAAAGAGCTCGCGCCGCTTGAGCTGGTGCAAAATTATGCAAAGTAGGCTCATTTGGTCATTTATTCATTGAATTTAAGCAGTATACAATGGTAGTGAACTGACACTGGAAGTAGCCATGACACTTAAATGTAATATAGTTTTAAGAGTGGGTATTCAAAAATATTAAGAACATATCAAAATATGACAAATTACCAAAGTCTATGTATGATATGTGGGAAGAAGACATTCCTGGAACGTTCCTTGCGTATGAGAACTGCACCGAAATGGACATTTTCAGTGCTCTTTCAACAATTTTATCAGTTATTCAATAATTCAAAGCAATATGTGGCAGCAGCTGACAAATTGAAAAATGGTTTTTTTTT
>JAHXMU010000008.1:7408024-7481558 GCA_019455685.1 Philornis downsi
AAAAAAACAGAGCGCGAATCCGTCAGATGACGGAGCGGTAAGGCAGATTTGACATATACCGGCTCTTAATTCTAACCCAGCATTTGGTACAGAGCTTGAAGTAATTTGGAAGCTTTTCAAAATGCACTAGCGAACAAGGAGATTAATTTAATGTCACAAAATGTACATAAAATTACATTTGTTTTGCTCCTTCCACTTGTAAAAAGAGTCAATGTCTAGTAGGATGTAGGTTTCTGTTTAATGCGTTCCTGATTTTAAAGTACGAATAATAATCATATGTATTTTTTTAAAATGGAGTGATATCGGTATACATTAATATGTGGCCTCCACATATACAGAAATTTATGATGTATATCTAATGTAGAAATATGCATCTTAAATGTAGTTCCAGATTTACAGCATCATTTAAGAGAATTACTTTTATGCTTTTTTTAGATTGCTCCTGATACGTCTTTTATGTGCTCCTAATTTACCTAAGCACAAGTTTAAGGGCAAAGAAATAACCATCATATGTTCCAAATTTACTACTTTATGAGTTGTCGCTTTTATATTAGTTCTTAGAAAGTGGTAAAAAAATTAAAAATACAGAAGATTTAAATACAGATAACAAAATGCTGGATTTTTACCAGATACTGAAAATACAATTTTATATAAAAAGTCAGGCAAAGTCTTGCAGGCTTTCGTCATGGCCTTTATTAATAATTCCTAAAAACATTCGTTCAATTTAGTAATTTGTCAATAATTTGTCAGACAACTCCTTTTACACAATTTATTGAAATGGCATAATCACACACATGAAACTTGATTTCTAAATGAGAAATGAATTGCACAATAATATTGAAAAAGTATATTAATTACAAGGTAAACAATTAAAACAATGCATTGGATTAATTAAATATTTCTAATAAAAACCGCAGCAATGTCTGAGGTGAATCCCATAAGGCTTCAAATAGTGAAAAAAAAACATTCATATTCCACTGCAATCGAATTTAAAAATTAAGTACACAAATGCTTCGTAATTTAGGGTTATTCAGAGAAATAATATAATAATAAAGCGGAACTCCCTGAAAATTCGAGGAAATAGCATTTTATCTAGCTATTCTTGTATAACATTTGGCAAAAAGTGCCGTTTCCAATGAGATAACAGACGTATTAGCCACAGTAAAGACTCAACATATGATGAATCTGCTCAGCGAATAATCAACACGAAAAGTGTGGAGGAACTCGAGTAACTTTATCATAATCAAACATTACTCACAAAATGGGAATGCGACGGACTCTCAGGACAAGACACGTACAAACAACTACGGCACCTAATGATGAGATTATTACTGACGCAAATATGATCTCAGCTTTAATTGTTCCTATGACATTAAAGACTAATCCGTCTGAACGTCAGAAATAGCGCCGACCATTGTCAAAATTTGTCGGCATTTGATGCAGCAACTCTGCGACGCATCATTTTAATTACGAATAGCATTCAAACAATACGAATTTTAGTTTAAAAAAGGCTGAGGAATGTTGTTACATTGAAAAACTCAGATACATTTTTCTGAAATTATATAATTTTTATTAAAAGTGATTGTATTGAAATTTTATCTACGCTCGTGACGCAGTACGCGAATTGCCTTAATTGTCTTTCAAATACATTCTTTAAATGCTTCAAACTTGGTGGTTTCATTTTATTAACTTTTTATTTGCAATAACTTTACGAGGGGAAATCAGGTGCAGGTCAGGATAACTTAGGGGCATTGGAATGCAGGATTTCTATAATTCTATAATTCTCTTTTTTGTTGAAACCACATTTTTTCTCGGCATTGAAAATTTCTTGCAACATATTTATGTAAAATCTTGTTAGCAGCATTCATTTTTCACTATGGAAACCAAATATGTGCAACAGGTGAATTTCCAATTTCCAATAATCATACTATTTAAAGATTTTCGGTTGCAAAAATTTACGGTTGCGTTATATTAACGTTAGCGCCACAATAAGATTATTCGTTTAAAAAACATATTTTACGGTTCTTTACATTTGAGAACTGTCATGCCCAGTCAGTTGAACGGATTTTCACTTTTTGATCACATCTCTCATTTACTGAACGTTGTGTAGGGTATCCATAAGCAGTCAAGCTGAATGAACATTGGAATCATGTAATATTACACCAACAAATTCTTGAAATAATTGCCAAAAAGTTCCTACACGCGTTTTATATTGGGTGGCCAAAACTGAAACACGCGACATTAATTGCAAATTGCCAATACAGCAACAGTAAACGTAAGCAAGTACTGCACATTAGGTCGTCCTAGCGCAACCTAAAATGAAACCCTGTGACCAGACCTCCTACAGTTTCCAACCACGACTCTATAGTCAGCATTCATCTCCCTTTTTGCTTTTGCACCCAGTCCATACAAAAGGTTAATTTGACACAACTGTTGGGGTTTTCGCATTTGCGAAATGACTTCAGGGAGAGGTGAAACGATATGAAATTAGAGTATGATGGTTTTCTTCGGGATTTCTGAATTCCATGCCACTCACTCGCTTATACAAAGTACGTGAGTTCGTTTCATTAGCTGCGAAACATGAAAAGTGCTTACAAATGAAAATTTTCACCAAAACGTAGCAACTTTACTTAGAAGCTTGCTGGTTTGTCCCCCGTCATTGTCGTCGTGGTCTGGAGCACCTTCCACATTTCAAAGGTGCTTTGATAGTTACGTACTTATGTACCTACCAGTGGTTGCGAGATTGCCTAAGGTGCAGCTGTCAAAATTCACATGTCATTTTAAATGACGTCAAAATGAACTGCACACGCTATGTAATGCGTACATAGTTATACACATAGTTATACACAATTGGTATTCCACGCTGGGTGGGTGTGAGGGTCAGGTAGTGCCGTATGGGGGGTCTTTGATATTATTATGGCACTTACGTAAATTGGAACTTAATAAGTAATACACCGCACTGCCAGACGTAAACAAGTTGGCAGGCATGATGAGAATATCCTATGATTGTGGATAATTTGTGCACTCGTATTACAGCAATTACGAATATCTTTATCATTCTAGTTTCTTGAGAAAATTAATGTGTTCCCTTGGTTTTTCCTTCCATGATGGAATGAAAATCAGAACCTATATAAGGATATTGGATTTTCAAATATGAAAATTGATAAATTGTTACTGAAAAACTGTTGTAGCTGCGAAATTAGTTGGTGAAAAAAAAACTACAGATTTTTAATGACAATTGTGGTTGTTCAGAAGTTTTAAAATATCAAGCAGTTTTGAGATCAGCTCATCAAAAATTAATGTTTTTAGAGCAGCAACATTTTTGTATTTGTTAACTGCTCTGTGTGGTAAAGTGTGGCTCCGAAGCGCATAATGATTTCTTGAAGTTTGAAATTTCCTTTAAAAAAATGTGGAAATACTTCAAAAATCTTGCATTGATTGTGGCAAATTCTTAAAAAGCCGTAACTTACTAACCTTTACGAATAGTTTAAGAGCTTTTCCTCGTCTGTCTTTTGAAGGCCAAAACACAGTGGGAACTGCTTTTAGCTATAGACATTTTAGAAGAGGATAGATAGTCGGGTGCGATATTTTAGGGACGAAAAATTAACTTTTTTTTATCCACGGAGAATAAAAAGAGAATTTTGTGATTAGAGTGGTGTGGGTTATTGGCTGAATTGATTGTTGTTGCTGTTCCTGTACTTAATTTGTTGTCATGATCGACGTCGGACCCTGTTGCAAATTTGTAAAGTAGGCCGTGAATTGTATTCTCTTAACGTTGCAAAGGGAAATGTGCCTGCACATGATTTCAGATAATATACTTTGCATCAGATAATCTCTTGAGAAGTATGAGAAGTTATTTGGTTACAGTTTAAAATTAAAATGATTCATGTTTACCCCTTGAGTTGTGCAGAGTAGCAAATTTTTGGTTTTCATTTTATGACAGCCTCTAATTTGTGGCATTCGTATAAATGTTATCTGACATTTATCTTATTAACAATTCACAAAAATTTTAACCCCAATGTGGGCGAAAAGGCTAAGATAAAAGTACTGTATGGTTTCATGTTACAGTAGATACGTTCATGGAATGTTTGCAGCTTCATTTTAAATTCACTTTTAACATAAAATTTGGTAACAAAAGATAAGTATAAACACCCATAGTATTATTATTGAGGAAAAAAATTAATGTTTCTGATTAATTTTATTTGCCTATCTCACAAAGTGACAAGTGTGACAAGTTATTTGGTTTTTTTGAGCGTAGAAACTGTAAAGCTCGATGAAGAGTTATCTTTTGTAACAATTTACATGTTCCGAAAGAATGTTTGTCTTGGATATCCAAACCCATTTCAATGCCTTCAAAGTAACCCCACGGACATAAAACAATTATGCAATTTTTATACTCTTGTTGTGACTACATTAGGAATCTACTGTATCACTTAGTTGAAGTGCCGGCATCGACAATTATGTTGGATCCACCGTAGCTGCCTACTGAAGTTCTTGCTCTTAGTGTTGACTAAGTAATGCGTATCACATCGGAGGTGATGCTCTCATTTGCCTATTTCTACAAAGGCACGAGCTCGTACACTAAATCAGCGCTCTACAGCACTTATAGGAGGTGCGGATACCTGGAAATTCAAATCACTTCAGTTCTTTTTCTCTAAAACCACAGAATGTGAAAAAAAATTAAATCACAACATCCTCACCCGAAGGAATATATATCGTTTGATAAGAGAAAAAGTAACAACTACAAAAAATTTTCTAAGCCGGTTGAGCGATGCCCGTCTGTCTGACCGGCAAGTTGACTTGATAACTGTCGTAGCTATTTATGAACCCCCAAACAACATGGCACAACTTAATTCTTCAGCAGATTGTTATTGGGGACTGTGAATGTGCTACATGTAGACACCAATCTTTTCTGGTAACTTCCATAAAAATTTAACGAATTTCTGAAAATGCAGTTTTTTTAACCTCGGCATTCATAGACTGCAATAATTCATTTATTTCCCCATTACATTGATTTATATTGCTTAAAAGAAATTGGTTAATCATATATTCTTAGGTTCACATCTTCAATTTAATTATATTAAATTCAGATAAAATTGGCAAACAATAAACGGTTGCAGAACTAGAGTCTGTTTTGAAAATATTGTTTCACACTTCGAACAATCTGGCAGATTTTGTGAAATTTAATCTTCCATCTGTAATTTCTGTAATAACGTACACGTTGGTTCATGTAAAGGGTTTAAAATGCCAGGTAAAATTTGAGAAAAAATACAGATTTCTGTCAAAATTGCATACATCATTCGCTTGACAAACGTAGTTCTGAGATCCCGATTTGCTGCCTTCCATGCTAATCGACATACAAGTTGATAAATTCAAATTTTTCATCGTAATCGCAAATTTATAGACAGCGTTAACTTAAGTTTTCTTCAATAGCATTGCATTAAAATGTTGGTAGAATTAAAAAAATCGATTGGAGAACCACGCCATTTCCGATATGTCCGACTCCATTTACGAATGTGAGCCTCACATTCTTACTTTTATATTCTTCTTTCAATTGCACTAAATTCAATGTGATATAGCAGGCATGATGCTTTCAATAAACTTAGTTCTGCGACCGCAAATTATCTGATTTTCCTCGCTTTTTAAGATAGATTACCTACAAATCAAAAATCAAGAATTTCTTTATCATTTTCAAGCGTAGAAACGCTAAGCTATTATAAATAGGTTTTAGTAAGTTGCAATGTTTTTTTTGTGTATTTGTTGAAAAGAACATAATGATTTACCACGTTTATCCAGATGCTATGCACGCTTTTGCACTAACGCAAGATATAGTTGAATGAAGTTATATGTAAGTCAGTTTAGGCAACTGGTTTCCTTCTCAAATCATGCGAAATAGGTCACCTTCCTATGTGGCGATTCACGTTCAGTCTCTTTAATCGACTCAGAACGACTTCAAGAAACAACCAGATATCACAGAACGCCTAATCAGGTGAATACGATGGAGTTTAAGTGATATTAGTTAAAATTGTGACGAAAAATTCACGAAGAGCCAATGCAGCGTGAGATGATGGATTATCGTGCTGCGAAGACCAACAGATGTTTGCCGATAAATCCGGCCTCTTTTTACATATAGTTTCACTCAAAAGACGCATAACAATCAAATAATATTCATTGTTAAAATGATAATTGAAGAATACGAATAACGTAACCTTGACCGTTTGTACAATCTTTTGAGTTGTGTTTCACCTTTGACGCGATATTCTTTCAATTGGCCAGTTCTTCCCGGATTATAAGGATCATAGATCAAAGTATTATCTCCATTACTAACGCATTTTATAACTTGCCAGAAATCATCTTCTCATAATTTTGAACGCGACGGCTTTTTCCGAAAAAATTGAGCGCTTTTCAACGAGATTTGATGCATTAGAACTAGTCCTCGATCCTCTTTAAACTGTTTGTGGCACTTACAAACACTACATTAAGGCAAAGTCTGTTCATTGGATACCTCCCGCTGCATTATAAATGTTTCCGTATCGGAAATGCCATTTCATAAACAAAATTTAATGCACTTCTTTGCTTAACAAAATCACTTTGTGCATTTTATAAAACCAAACGGAATATAAACTTTAATGGCAGTTATGATGTGAAATTTTGCGCAGATATTTAAAAAAGTGTCCCTTCTAATGGATATGCTTGCGCAATTTGTATTTAAAATTGGCTCTTTTTTTTAACACAGTATTAAATGATTGTGGCCGTTAGACAGCGGAAAGGCCATCCTAGCGTGTAACTTTTTCGGAAACTACTGCAGCTATGCGCGTGTCTACTGAAAAATAATAACCAATACGAATTTCTACTCGAAAAAGGGCTAAGTCGGGATATTATGTATAACAAGTGTGTAATAATTCGGCACATCTTGCACGACTTTATCGTCCTCACATGTAGCATTTTGAATAAATTGGTCGATCAGGAAATCATTTGTTCCTTTAAGGGGTAAATCCGACTTTTGAGAAATGATACTTTTTCAAAATTTGTGTAATATTTTTACCACCCAAACTCTGAATAAAAGAAATATAAGACGATATTTGACAGATGCGGGAAGATACCGTATCAATTTATATACATAATATCGAAAAAATATACTTTCCACTGGAAAGTAAGATGAGTATTGCTTATGGGAAGAACGAGATTGGACCACCAGCAGTGGTGTTCACTGGTTACTATTTTAAATACCTTACTAGATTTGCAAAATTAAATAAATGAAATCTTAAAATGAATTTGCTGCAGCGATGGCTTAAAATTACATAAATTTTCCACTTTTTTTTCGTTCAATTACTTTTGTCGTATGTCAGACATTTGTGAAATTATAAAGGAACAACATTTTTGTTTTGATGAAATTATTTTTTTCAAATAACTAGTTATTTTTTACAATTTTACGCAATTGAACAGATCCTTGGTTTGAGGGCATGATTTTCAAACTAAATAGTTATGCCTTGTGAATTAGCGACTAATTGTGGTCAATTTTAATAAATTGATGACCATGTGTTCAATCACAATAATGACGATTTTATTATTTTGTATGGCATTAAATTTGACAAGTACTTGTAAAGGGTGTTCCAAGAAGAACGCGAGATTTAAATGACCGATGCAGCAATTGAATTTGTTTCTCTGGCTGTATGACATGTGGCACCGTCTCGTTGAAACCACATGCCCCCCACATTCATTTCTTCAGTTCTAGGCACGAAAAAACTGGTTATCATTTCACGATACCGAACACCATTGACTGTTTGCGCTTGGCATGACTCATTTTCATAAAAAGAAGGTATAATTATTCCTCCAGCCCAAAATCTACACCACACAGTGACACGTTGAGGATGCATTTGCTTCTCGTGAATCACTCGAGGATTTTCCTCATCCCGAATGCAACAATTGTGCCTATTGACGAAGCCATCAAGATGAAAATGGGCCTCGTCACTGAAGATGATTTTATCGGCAAAATCAGCATTTTCATGTTGTCTCTCCAATACCCAATTAACGAACTCCCTTCTCTGTCCATGGTCAGCTGGCTTCAGTTCCTGAGTCAATTGAACTTTGTATGCATGAAGATGCAAATCTTTCGTCAAAATTCGTTGCATAATGGATTTGGAGACACCAATTTGCTGAGCTCGGTGTCGAATTGAGCGACATCATCACGTACAGCTGCGACATTTTCGGTCGATCGACCGTTGTTGTCTTTACATCACTAACAGACCCAGTTTTGGAAAATTTATTCATTAATCTCTTTACAGTTGACTCTTTTGGAGCATTATTGTGACCCCAAATTGATCACAATTTGCGAACTGTAGCCGCAAAACTTTCACCATTTCGGTAAAACAATTTCACAATGAGAATGCGTTGTTCATTTGTGTAGCGCTCCATTTTTACTAACCTCGTACCATCTACTAGCAAACAATAACAATTGTTCAAATGTCAAACTATGACACTTCGAATGGAGCCAAATTTAAATCTTGCGTTCTTGTTGGGACATCCTTTATATGTAGGTCGATTCGCCTGATTGAAATTTCTTTACTGGTTTTATTTTGAATTTAAAAGGCGGTGGTATTCTAGTCGATTTAGGAAATTTGTTTCATATACTTTAGTGTCTTCAAAGTTCTTTCTCGTAACATATTGAAAATTATCTTACAGGGGAATTTAAACCAGTTTAAAAAATTGTGCCACAAGAATCTTTGGCATAGATTCACCAATTCAATATTCAGTTCTCCAATAAAAGATAAATGTTTAATTAATCTAATCTTTATACCTAACTGCAGAATTTAATTAGTCTAGCACTCTAAAGAATCAATGCTATCTGCACAACAACAATTGCAATACGACATCCTTCCAAAATGAACCCTCTTCTTGACAAGAAATCCACAAGGAATTCCCAATACCAGAAATATTTTTATTTACGACCCCACAATATTTACCCGGCAATCGTACAAAGAGTGCTAACCCTCTTTTGGGAAAAAGCTACGTTAATTGTTTGAAAGTGTTGAATTTCATAACATTATGCATATTTAAATATTTTCAACCCATTGCTCTTTGGTACTTCATCCTTTTATTCGCTCATTCGTCCTTTTTGTTCTTTGTTCCTTATAATTTTATTATTAAGTAAATTATTTTTAATATGTTTATGATGCTTTGGTGGACTGACTCTCTTTGTCTGCTGTGCATTCCCTCCCCCTCGACGGTACACTATTCTCGCCATTCTCATAAATTTTGTATTGTTTGTGTGTGAGTGTTTATGTAATTATGTAATAATTTTCATATGGATGTGATTTAATTACTGTAATGGGATTTACTGCTTCTGCCGTATCCACTGCTAGGCTGGCTTTTCTACAGGCAGTCATCAAGGGCGGACGGACGCGCGGTCGAACGAATGGACAAGCAGACGGACACTCACATAGAATGTGTCATAAAACATTTAATATGATGGATGTATTAAGTGTTCTGTTGGGTGTTGAGTTGCTATAATATAATTAAAAGGAAGGGCAAAATTGGTCTATACTTGTGGTAAGGTTTTTGTATTTGTTATGTGATAAGCGGATGCTGCTGCAATGAGAAACACTAATCAATCGTTGTCTGGGAAATCAAACTGTCGGATTTGGGAATTCGTCTAACCTGAAAATGAAGTTCATTAAACTGGGAAGTTGTAATTTATGAACATTTTCAAGTCAGAAATCTATATTGGAAGCAGGAATTTTTTTTGTTGGTTACAACATTAAATAAATGTTAATGTTAAGCTGGGGACAATGTTCTTTTCAGGACATTATTTTCTCGAGAAAAATTTGAATTGTGTTGTTTTTCAATACTAAAGTCGTCATAATATGTTCGATAATATATTTGCAAAGCTATAAAATGTTGTCTTTTTTCATTACTATTTCACTTCAAGAATTTAGAAAAGTATTATCGAATATACGAGTATTAAGATGTAAAAATGTAAAATATTCCGATTTCAGTGCTGACAACCATAAGAAGAAAGGATTGGTGTTGTGGCTAAAAAAATGTTCTAAGCAAAAAAAGTAGTACTGTCCGGTGGAAAACTTTGGATTTAAACTTCATATCCATTTTTTTATATGGTCAGCATAAAGCCAGCTTTTATTGATGTCGAATATTGTGATTGTACGAAATTGTTAGACTCCATATGAATCTTTCACTGGATCAGCTTGAAGCTACTAGAATTAGTTTAGAATGTAAGTCTTATTGTATATGTTAATTTAATTTATGGATTCAACATCAAAATATATCAGCATAAACTTGCAAAATATCTGCTCAGGGTTCAATTCTATTCTTTCAACCGATTTGTTGAAACTACCGATTTTCTTCGGTAGTTTTACGATGGAAATGTAATTTAGTACAATGAAATAATATGTTTGGTGTAGCTTTAATTGTATATGGAAAAATATTCTAATTTTAGTATGGCTAAGCGGTAAGTCATCTCTTCAGTCTCAGCACGTACGGTATTGTCAACTTTAAGCATTTCGCAGAATTGCATTTTTTATGCTATCATATCGTTTTTGTGGTCAAATGCTATCAACCGAATGCAAATAAGCAACCAAACATTGCATTAAAAAAAGTAGTTAATTTACCAAAAAAAAAAAAAAAAATAAAAATATAAAAAAATAAATAAATGATCAAAATTAATTATGCTCTTAATTGATTTCCTTGGTATTGCCTGAAGTAAAAAGGTTTAAATTTTATTTTGACGATGGAATAACATTTGATGTATATCAAATAGACGACGTTTTGTTCAACATTCTTTGTATATTTTGAAGGCAATTTTATCATTCCGTTATTAAAGAATTCCCTGTTCATATTGGATAAAAACATGGTCAGCTCATTTAGTTATTGCGCATCGACCGTGAAATTTTTCCGCTGTTATTCGGTAATTTTCATGGACAGTCGCTGGTTCGATTTCGTTCCGTTTCAGCAGTGAGTTTATGCGGTGTAGAAAGCTTTATTTGCGATAAATTGTGTGGCACCCATAAACTGTACTTCTTCTTCAGACCAGTCATCTGCAAATAGTTCCGATCGGTTTTCAGGCTAATCTTTAGCTCCTGGAAAATGAAATAACTGCTCATATGCCGGTTCGATACGACGATTTCCATGATTTTATTAACATTTTCGTTGATTGAAATACAAGAGAGTGCCTTATTTTCGACATCCATATTCAAATTAGGCGGTTTAACTATCATTATTTATGCAAAATATTTCAATCGTTGTGCTTTGATCGTCTTTTAATTACTAAGCTGGAATTATTTATTATAAAAAATCATTCACCACTTCAAGCTAATGTTCAGAAAGCGTCGCTGATGAGTAGGCTTGTTGTTCGCTGAAACTAACAACTTGGTTTTGTCTCCTTTTGCCACCAGGTATACCAATTTAGTTCAAACAATTCAGTAGGACGAAGAAGGCTCCATAATAGCCCCCTTTAGACATGATTTTCTGGAGTTTTATTCAAGAATTTATTGGTTTACCAGGTCTAAAACCGTACTGACGATTTCTAATCGTATAGGATAGAACCAGAGATCGGTACAAAAATGAAATCAACTGGAAAATTGTTTTGATTTGTTTCAGTTTCTGACTTGGATAAAAATTGTATAAGGTTTTGCATCAAATCTGTATCAAATCTTGTTTCAGTTTTATAAATCCAAAGCGAGACTAGAAATAATTTCAATTCTTATTCACCACCCTTTCACGAAATTAGAAAAAAATTTAATTTATTAAACTTTTGTTTGTATTTCAATAGAGACTTTCAATTCGGAAAAAAGATACGGATATAACGCCCGGTTACAGATTTAATTCAAGAAAGATGTAATCATGACGTTTTGATGCAGAAAATATATCAATGTGAACTTCCGGCTATAAGAAGTTAATTTGTTTCGAATATGGATCAAAATCAAGCTTCTGATGATCTTAGATGTGATGTTGTTTTTTAGCCGTAATAATGCCGTCTGTGTCATCAGCGACGTTTGCCATTTATGCTACTTTCTATGTCATTCTGCAGCAAGGCGGTATTTCAATATTAAATCATATCTTGTTAAGAAAGCGTTGCAGCTTTATCAGGTTACAACGTAGTTCACGCTAGTACGTGGACTGTTGTCGAATCTTGAATGAGTGCCTTCAAGTACATTGGTAGTCTTAATGTTAAAAATGTTTATCTTGATATCGCCTTATTGTGAATTTTAGAAAAACCATTGTGAAAGGGTAATAATAAATAAAAATATTATTGTCAATACATTACTTTTCACATTCTTTTTCCACCTGAGGATGCCGACGACATTTAGACCATTATGTAAATGAAAGAGAGGAATGCAATCTATTGTGACTGACAGTGGCATCACAGGTTATTTAGTAGACGGTTCTATCGTTTGAATGATCGCATACAGTCACCTATCATTAATAATCGACATTATTTAGTAAAGCCTTGCCAAATTGTTGAGTTAGTCTGAAAATAGAATAGAATCGAGAACTAGATATAAGTAAAATCGCTGGTAATTTCATCTTGAAAAATTTTAAAGCTTTCCGCAGTTAACCGAACCAAATGTAATCACCTACAATATTTCAATGCGCATTTGTTAGTTACCAATGCCAATTAGCTACGCTACCCATTCCAATTTTAATTGAACTGTATTAGTTTAGGATCTTTTGATATAAATATAGCACTTCATCACAATTCGTGCGGGGATTATGAAAGAAAAAAAAAATTAAATGCATGCCTTTTTGCGCACAGATTTATACGCATTCGTACATAGTTGATGTCTTCCTTGTTTTTTACTTGCAGTTTAACTTATGTACCAGCAAGCCCCCAATTGAATACAGGTAGTCCTTGATGCATGTCCGATTAAATGTATGTGAAAAATTATTATGTATAAGCCAAAGTTCTTTGCGACCACGTTTGATGTCACCGCTTTAGTGATCGGGTCCGGCATTAAGGCTTAAGAGCTGCAAAAGCCAAGAAAAAAGATTAAATAAATTTTAAGTCGCCAACATTACAAGTTTAATCTTAGCAATTCAAACAGTTGCTGTTGCCACAACCAACCGCAGTGGTATCGCCTGTGGCAACAACTGTCCACCATTTCTGAGTCAGTCACACGCTCAGGCGCATTAACAGTAACATTATTCTCAGTCAGGCTACTGCTCTGGCTGTTGTTCCTTGGAAGGAAACACAAAGGAGGGAGAAAGGAAAAAAACTGAAATCACTCCATAAGTTAAAGTTTTTTTTTTTTTGAGTGATGCTGCGTAAGGCGCATTTTCGGAAAACCAGTATCACATCAAAAACGCACGGCTGTGCAACAACATAATCCGGTCCTTTTTTTCGATGTCTCTCCTGGCGTAGAACCAGCATCTGAAGTATTTGTAAAGTTTTGTTTTAATTTCTAGAGTAGCTTGGTAGAGATGAGGACGTTATATAATTGTACTTTTTAAATTTTTTTGGATGATAAAAATTCAATTGAATAAAATGTACTACCATTTGAAATATAAAATCCCTGACAATCATATAGAAAAAATCAGTCATTTGGGGGTAATACAAAATACTGTGTGCATCAAATGGATGCCTTGTTTTCCAATTAAATAATATTGGTCATGCACAGAGTATTTTTGTTTTTACAGTGATTACATTAATGATAATTTCTTGATAGTGTATAGAAGAATATATATCAAATGCGCTGTGAGATCAGGCAGACATTTCCAAATTATAAATGTTTTCAAGATCTTGTTAGAGTAACTGTCAATTTAGTAATCACCCATAAGGATGAGACGTTTCGGATACAATGACATCTTGTGACTGAATAGTTTGTGACTGAATCGTTTGTGACTGAATCGATGCTGCTGGTATATTATCAGCCTTACATGTGAATATGTGTAATGTGTTTCCATTACATTAACCAATAATCATGATCATGTTTAATGATATAACTTCTATATCCATTCTTTAGTGAATGAGGTGTAGACAAGTTTCACTGATTCCCACTTATGTATTGAGTGATAGCGCCTCCTGCACAATTTCCAATTGGAATTGAATGCAGAAGCTCTTACTTTCCAATTTATCAGAATACAAGTTTGTAAAATAGTATGTACTTTGACTTACAAACCATCGCGCTCATAATTAAAGGTTTATTTGGACGACAATCGCTGTATTTTGATATGTCTGATTACATCGGTAGAAAGCTTATATAACTCAAGATTCGAAAGGCACCAATACCACCTTTGTTAAAGATAATGCCTCCATGTATCATAGGGAGTATTTTTCTCTTGATGACATTCCGAATTAATTCTCCCCTGACAGGTTTTATCTAAAATACTGACGAAGCAGTAGTTGACAAACATTGTAGCTCTGCACGAAAATATGCACATTCAAATACCCTCCAATATATCTAAAGTTGATATTAAACGCTGCATAAAATCGAATGCAAATAAAAACGGATACTTTGTTACAGTCATTCATATCTTTGCGAATACTTTCCTGCCAAAGTTAAAACTACTGTCGAGTGCGTAGTGCTCGTCCATAGAAATTTCTGCAATAGTTGAATAATGATTTTGTATTTTGCCGAACTTTTCCGTCCAATTTGTTCATCTACGAAAAGCGGTGAACTGACTGAAATCGGGAAATATTTAAAAATTAATATATAAACCTTTACATCCGGGAAAGAGAGCACCTAAACACGAGAACTGACATCATTTTTTTTTTCTAATCAAACCCACGTTTCTTTTCATAGTGTCAACAATTCTTCCCAAACTTCAAATGCAGCATTGTGTATAACTCAAAAATGAACGAACGCAGTTGTGTTTTATTGATTTTTTTTTTTTTTTTTGTGAAGATTTTAGAATATGTTGTGGCACCATGTGAATGAGACCACGTTGTCCAACCCAAGCAGATTTATTTTTAAACATGAGACGTATTGAACTTTGATTGCAGTCATCAGGCCTGAATTCGGTTAGGGCTTGAATTGTGTTCATCACCACCAATACTTTAGGTACAATAATACTTAGTTTTGATATTTTTGCTCCACATCTTTCCCAGTGCCTTTCCATATTCTTTCTCTCTCATTCCGTATTAGCTTTTGACTTTAATAAGATAATAAGTACGTGTCTGTTTTAATCTATTGCCTACAGCGCGAGTTGTAATTGGCTGTACCAACATTATTTCCCCCAGGCGATACGCGAAGACGGGCTTTATAGCGATTGCATTGTCGTAGAAATTGAGACAGTTTGTTAAAATATGTTAAAACTAACTCAACTGTAAGTATGTTATCGTTCTGAATTTCGTACGTACCTCCGTGGCTGAATTCAGTGATTGCTTTAGATCTATTGTTATAACCAAGGATTTTCATTTCATTTTCATTTCATTTATTTAGGTCTATGGACATATAAATCCTTACAGACTAAGAATTAATATAGCATATTTCAAGAAATTTATGTAAATGTGTACATTATTTCATTTTAAATATCTTAAAAGGAACAGCTTAAAGTTATTTCTAGACATACAAAACTCTAACTTAATCCCATTTAGGACATTGAATTCAATAATTTCGCGATTCAAAGCTCTATGTTGGACATAATTTGTGGAATGGCGTATTATATTAAATATATAATCATATCTGAGTGATCTCGGCGGAACATAAAACGGTATAAGCGACAATAGTTCAGAATAATCAATTATACCAGCTATTATGTCGAACACAAATAACAAGTTATGATAAATACAGCAATATTGCAATGGCACAAAATCACCAAAGTTAATTGAAGAGAGAGCAGATTTCAGAAAGACCCGCTGAATTCTTTCTATGCGTGTTATATTGACTTGGCAAAGGGGACTCCAAATAATAGAGGCATATTTCAATTTTGATCTTACATAGAAAGTATGCACTATTTTTAAGGTCTGTGAGTCAATGAAATCGGAACAATTTCTTCTAATATATGCTAGTATAGAATAAGCTTAATATATGTGCGCATGAGAAACAACACCTAAATCCATTTAATTTTCAGCAGTGAGGAGCCTGTAATCACCAATTTTGAAAACCAGTTGAATTGGATTACGAGACCTTGAAAATAAAATATGGACACATTTTGATAGATGAAGTTTATTTAGGGAACACCAGGCAAGAAGATCATCTAAATCGTTCTGAAGATGTAGAGCCTCAGAAATATTCGAAATTTTGTGATATGTTTTTAAGTCATCTGCATATAACAGAAAATTTACTTTTTAAAAACAGTTACAAATATCATAAATTAAACAATGGCCCCAAAATACTACCCTGCGGCACGCCAGATGTTTGAAAATATGGAAGAGATTTATAATCACTTATAACGACTTTGCACACTCTGTTTGACAAATACGATTTTAACCACTTTAACGTCAAGGAAAGAAATCCCATAGATTGCAACTTAGCACAAAGTATACTATGAGATACTTTATCAAATGCTTTGGCGAAATCGGTGTAACCTGTTTCAACTTGATGTCCAAGTTCAAATGATGAAATACAATATTCTGTGAAAATGGTTAAATTTGTTGTGGTAGATCTACCCGGATAAAATCCATGCTGAGATGGTGGTATAATCGATTTTGTAAGAAAAGATAACTTGTTATAAATTATATACTTAACAATTTTCGATATCTTTTTTTGCTAGTTTAGAAATCGGTCTGTAACACGTAACATCATCCTTCTTGCCATCTTTAAAAATTTAAGTTATGAACGCCGACTTCCATCTATCAACAAAATTGCCTTCCTTTAATGAAGAATTAAAAATATATTTAAGAGCAAAGATTACTGACGAGACACATGTCTTTAGTAGATAAATACAAATTCCGTCAGAATCCGATTTATAGCTGGTTTTTAAATGCATGATTCCTTCGTACACCTCTTCCTCAGTGAGTTCTAGGGCACCAATGTCTAGCATGTCAAACAAATTTGAGTATCTAGCTGTATGCGCCGATTAGGAAAGGATTAATTAGAAGGCTCCAATTATTTCATTTTAGGAAATTATGTTAGCATTTTGCAAAATGAATCTCTCATCTCTGCCGTTGGGTGCTGGTGCGTAGCGCTGAATGCCTGCACTGGTCTTGTTCCATCAATTGCTTATGAGTGGCGGTTCTATTGGTGCTGGTGGCAGTGGGACGAATCAAAGTTTCATTCCATTGCCCGTACTGCAACATTTCCCGCGTTTTTAGCCATATTTTTTTTTTCATTTTGGGTTTGTATGTCTTAACAACTCGGTATTATGTACTGCGAACATACTTGAATGAATATCTACCATCATATATACAGGTATGAGTACTATTTCCAAAGACGGTCGTTCGCAACGACACCAATATCATGAACGCCATAGTAAGTAATCACGCTCATGATTATGCCAATGATCATCTTTAGCTCCAGTCTGTGCTCATCTTCAGTCAGCATTGCCGCTGCTGCCATCATCATCGTCACCAGGCTCGTTGTCATGATTGTTATTTTTAACAATCATCGGACGGATTATGTTTTATTTATGTTTCGGTCAGAATTTAACTTCAATAAATGTCCAACAAATATGTGGAGCATGTGTTTTCTGTTGCAATTTTTGTCGTAAATTTTTATTTCGCTCGCTGATGTGACGATCATTCCCTGCCAGGTTTTTGTTTCTCCGTTTCGTACTTCAGCAACGAAGGAAGATCAAAAGGGATCGTGGATTGAATTTGTTGTATTTCCGTTTCGTTTAAAGAAACTTTTTTGTTCAGTCTTAGAATGTTATAGTTTGATACTGCACAGAGAATGACTTCCGCCAGAATTTTGAGTTGGTAGCGAAAAATTCGTTTCGGTTGTTTAGTGCTTTTGATAAGGATGGATTTCTTAACCTACTAACCCACGGGGTGAATCAATTTGACCCGCAATTTTATACAAATAAAGTTAAACAGCTTTCGATTATAACTAAACATGATTATATTAACCGATTCATTTTCTAAGATTTATATTCATCTACTAAATAACAATTAAAAATCATTGTTTAACATTTTATATAGCAAATGCATGCATAAGACAGATTAATTTGACAATGATAATTTGTTTGTGATATCGTGACGAAATTTAAAAAATTATCACTTGATGTTGAGATTCTTTTGCAGCGGAAAAGGAACGACTGAATTTGACAATTTTCTATTATGGGCAAAGTTATTGAAATATACTAAAAATGTACAAATTTTCACGGCAAAATAGGTAAGATCGATATATTATGTATGAAAGGGGGACGTTAACGATGTGGCTGTATGTTGGTCATAACTTTTTCCATATTTTTCAAACATTTCACCATCAATTTTCTGCAGACCTTTCCTCAATATCAAATGGAAATGGAAATTTTTGGCCGTTGCAAAAATCTGAGTCGACTTAGAGAGGTATTTTTCTCCGAGCATCTTCTAAAATCACTATAGAGATCACAGGAAAAAACTTGCCAATGTAAGGATACAGCAGGCCAATGTAAGGATAAAACAGGATGAGACCGTCCCTATCTATAAACCTTATAAGTGATTGATTTATTTAAAATTACTAAAAAGTTTGATGTCTCACTGGTAAAATGAGCACAATCGCTAATCTGATGATGCATTGTCTATGGCACTACGTATCACAAAATCAAAAGTGGTCTATTAGTGATTTATTCGGAAGAAAATTTGCAAAACCACTTTTTGATAAAAATTTATTTTTTTGTTTAATTTCACAATTTATGTCATTTGTTCATTAATTATAAATAAAGAAATAACGACGTAGAATCATGACAATTTACTTAGTTAAAATTGCCGCTTATCCCAGAATCGAATCCTGGAATCTCTACAAATTTTGCGAATCCAAAAAAACATAAATAGAAGGCAAAGGATTAAAAACTTGCAGTGATAAAGATAGTCCGTGCATATCTTGTGTTGGTAGGGGCTAGGAAAAACATCGATACTTTTCGATCAATACACATTTTTAAGTATCGAGTACTCCCACCACAGTATCGGTGACAAAATGGGTTAGAAGAAAATTTCAAAATATATTGCGAAATTATTTGAAATATGTGCCAACGGCAGAGACATTCTGCTTGAATGTGGAAACGCCACTGACATTGTGCTGATATTTTAGTAATAAGCAGCTGATATTTAGTAATAATAAGATATAAAATTTAATGTCCTGTATAGTCGGACGAACAAGGGGGTTCTTTTAACTAATGGTATTGTTTCTTACCTTAACTCTCGACTATAAATAGGAAAAGCGAGCAAGGAAGACATATGGCCTGAAAAGAAATGAAGATTAGAAAAAGAGAACCCTTGTGTTGTTTGGAAGATTACTTTTTTTACTCCTACCTCAAACAAATCCACAGTGTTCGAATCATTGCTTCTTTAGTACCATAAGTTAAGGACAGAAAGTAAACTCAATGAATTAGTGCACTGAACCGATTTTTTTCTTCGGTAAATTGGATTCATTAACTTATATAGTAATATGATTACTCTAATTTTCTTCTTATGTTTTTTATTAACAAATTGACAGTTTTTTTTTAATCGTTAGTAGCTCAACGTATATTTCGTTTCGAAAATTTGCGGGCATTTTAAACGAACAAAAAATGCCAACTTAACAAATTTATATTAAAAAAACTCAGTATATTTTAGATTATTTTCTTAATAACTATTTGACTTTCAAAATATTCCAAATATATTTCAGATATTAGTAGTTAGTTTACAATTGCAAAATATAGTTTTTCAATTAAATTTGGAAATTTGTGATTTTTTTTTATAAAAATATGCAAAATGTTCACGTATGTTTCAGAAATTACAAGTTGTATTACAGTGTCTTTCAATGGAAGTCGTTTTAATGATTTTCAAAAATGGATGTAATTGGCATCATTTGGCAAAAATTAGATATTTATGACGTAAATACATTTCACTGTAATTAAAATTGAAACTTTTCATGTTATATGTTAGTTGACAGAGTAGGTCAGTGCATACTTAAATGAGTGGAACATGTTATGCCATCGTTCTTCGGGAAATATTGCTCACTTTAGTGCTCAGTTCTGCTGTGAATTTAATTTTTGTTCCATTCGTGCGTTTTCCTATGGAGTTTGATAGAAATTTTGGAGATCGCGGAAAACCGACAATTTTTCCCGAGAAATGAAAAATTCTGGGTAATTGTTTTATGCAGTTCAAATAATATACGATAGCTTTTGTTATATGTTATATCAAACGAAGTTCAATCGGATGTCTCTCCTGTATGCTACAATATAGTATGAATATATCTGATAGCTGCATTGACATAATGCCTGTTAGGGCTGTGTTAAATCTGGACTAGTGCGAATATTATGAAGGGGTCCTCTAAATTGTTAAGCCAAAATTTTGTGTCGACGTAAAAATAATACGAAACTAGCTTGCAGATTTCATTTCGTGTCATTTTAAAAATGTGCGAAGAAATTAGAAAACAGTTTTTGTCGTCGCACCAACCATATTTGTGGAAGTTGTGGATGTATTATTTATGTTTTAATCCCATAAAAAGTTGAATGGATTTGGATAAGAATAAATTAAACAAAACGCGAACAATCACTGTTTGTAGCATGATTTTTCAACATTTACGCCGAATAGATTAGAAAATATTGTTTCTAACCCAATGAAACATATATTGAATTGAACAATTGAATGTGAGTTACAAAAAAATCTCAAACTGTGCCATATATTTGTAAGCACAATGGTTTGCTGAATATTTAATCTACTCGCCCAAAAATTTGATGTGGTCGGTAAATGATTTTTACCCAAACAGAGGTTACAAAATCATCGGTCGAATTATATGGTTTGGTTAATTATAAATGTGATATTTCGATTTATTTGAATAACTATTTGGCAAAGAATAAACATACCAATAACAGCACGGCTCTTTTTTACCACCCTAACAAAGGGATACAGTTGAGGACATTGCGATTGAAGAAGGTTTGTAGCATATTCAATGAAAAAATTGGAATGCTATGGACTTATCTTGCAGTGGTAATAACCCAAATCGTTCGTTTGCAAGACGAGTACTATATGTATATAAATCTGCAAGGAGTGTTTCTTAACTTACATTTCTAGACATCAAATCCCAATTCGCAATGTACTGCATGCTTGCATCATTTCCTACGTGAAATCTAAATTATTTGTGGCCTGAAATTTAGACACATTTAATAACAAACATTAATCTAAATGTAAATACAAATGTATTTACCAGATAAATTCTTTACACATTTATTAGAGGTTAGCGTGAACCTTTGTTCTCCCCTCACAACCACAACGACAAGTGTGTGCAAATGTTGTTTATGTTTGTGAGTATGTTCGTGGGTGTTGGTTGTAATAACGCCGGGTATGATCATCGAACCATTAAAATTCTTGAAAATAAAGCTGTTTCTTAACGTACACGTACATTTTTGGCTGAAGGGACCCCCTACACTTAATCCGAAGACACACGAAAATGGAGTAGGAAATGTTCAAACAATTTAAAATGACACGTAGAGAGACTGTAGAAAAAACAATGCTCGAGAAAATGTTACATGTACAACGGGTAGTGCATACGGATTTACGAACGAGGGAAATATAAAAGAGTTGGGAATAAAATTATGCTAACATACAGAATATCATTCAGAAATTAGGAAAAGAATGCTTTCTATCTCTATTTTAACCTTCAGTAGATGTGTGGCAAAAGTTCAGCCGGATCAAAGTTTATGGACGCATCAACGGGGGTTTCGCTGCACTGTGCTGAAAAACACCCTCTTCTCTGGCATAATACATCGGCACAGCTCTTTATTCTACTGACACATATAACTGACGAATAAATGTACAAAATATAAATATAAAAAGATATATAGAAAAATTCGGAGAGTATTTTAAAAAATTTCTTCTCTATTGGACCAATTTTTTCCACTTCCAAATGCTGCGGCATAGTGCCGTAAATGACATATTGGGTTATCGCCAGATAAGTGGGTGTGCCAGAAACGCCCCTTCTCTTCCTTAATATATGAACTTTACCTATTTTCCATTGGAAAATTTTTCCCTTTCCTTAATTACATCCATACTTAATAAATATTATGTGGTCTGTAATGGCTCTTTACTGTATGCATCAACTGTCATCTTAACTTACTTTTGGTTAATGAAAAAATTGTAAAATTGTTAGCAAATCTCAAAAGTTATCTATTTTTTCTGGGAGATTCTCGTAAGTTCCTGCTGGATCGATTTAATCCAATTCTGCCACCTGAAGTTTATGGTGTAGAGATCGATGTTTCCATATATTGTGGAATAAGTGGGCTTGTCAGAAATGCTATCTTATTTTACATGTGTCGGCTTATCTTATTTTCTGATGCAAATTAGTATTTTTAATAATTTTTTAATAACCTCCCTCCAGAATTAGAGCGGCCTTTTAAAGAGTATATAAATTGGTGGAATATTTTTTTGTAGCATCTAAAGGCTTTTAAATATGGGTCAGTCCGCACGAGCATCAGCAGGCGGTAATGCATCCACCAAAAGCAACTATTGGGTGCAGATTTTGTGGCGGCGTCAACAAAAATTACGCCAATGAAGCCAATACCGTTCAACAGCGAGCGATGCAGATCGTTGATAACCAATTTTGGACCAAAATGACCAAATATGGACTTGGATGATATGTGGTTCGGGCAATATGGCTCTATATGCCACACAACGAACGCCACAATGGGCATTCTGGCTGAACAATTTGAGGGTATCTCTTGCGGAGGTGATGTGAATTTGCCACTAACATCGTGCGATTTGACCCGGCTAGAGTTTTTTATGTGCCATAAATAAAAATAATAGAATTGTTGTTAACACCTCACACACATCTGATTTTGCTTCTTTTCAATATTGGGCTTTCCTATTTGGGAAATCCTTTATAAACTTCCATCGTACATTGCTATTAATTAAGAAATAATAGCTAAAATTAAAAAATAACTCAAAAATGTCAATTTTTCCAGAAGTGGATTCAGCTCTACTATGATCAAATTTCACTACCTTCACCCGGAGGAATGAAAGTCAATATCATTTGATGCGGTAAAAATGTAAAATCCAGTGAGAAACGTTTAACGTACCAAGTATCTATTGATCAAATTCATTTCATAATTTTATGTGGATTGAGCATAATATAACGTTGTAGCGATTAACCATCGAGAAGTCAGCGTATCTTAATCGCTCATTCTTCGTATGTAATATTATTAAATCAGGCAAAGAAAGCATTAAAGTATAAAATGGTCAGTGTTCTAAAGAGCAGCAGCAAGATAATTTAATATAATTAGTTTTTCTATTCGACTTGTTATACGTCTTTCTTCTTTAGTCTGCTAAATATTTCTATTAATATCGCTGACTGTTATTGCCATCTTTGAGCTCAACTGTCGCCTTTGAGCTTTCAGACGTCACTGAAGTTTGTACACGCTCAACTCTAATTGATAATTTTAATAATACCTGAAGATGACTGGTCGCTTTTCGTTAATCGAAATATTGTATAAAAGAAATAACCAAAGGAAACAACAACAAACAACGGTAAATTTGAACAATCACCTTAACCGTGTGGTTTGGTCTCAATGTGCGCCATTCGAACTTAATTTGTTCTTCAGTGTAATAATAAACAAGCGAGCGGAACAATTCGATAATTACAAATTAATTCTAAGGACGCCTTGAAAGACTAGCGAACGTTTTGTCTTATATAATGTATATAATATAACAGCAAAATTACAAAGATTTCTACATTTGTATCTTAAAATGTGGCAAAGCTTATAATTTTGAAGGATATTTTAATGCTTGCTCCTTGCTTAATATACGCCCTCTCTTTTGCATTTCGGAAACATTTTACCTATGGGTTAACCACATCATATATTTGTAAATTTATACATTACATTTGTCGAGTATAAAACTCTGCTTGCAAGGCAAATTGAAAATATATGTGCTCCGATGTGTTAGCGAGCACGAGAATTTCACACGTGTATTTGTAAAATGAAAAAGCGAGCACACATACATACATATATATGCGAGTACTCACATCCTAGGATACACTCGACAACCATCGCTACATACATAAATGCAAGTAACAAATTTCAAAGTAAACACTTCATGCATACCAAAATAACATCTTAAGATACAAAAGAAAAGAGGAAGAAATATTCCAAAACTCAAGTCTGTATTTCGTATTAAGAATCTTAAAAGCCTCTGAAGCTGCAGGAAAGTAAACAATTCCAATGAGAAGAGACGCAACACAAACATGATCCTTGAAATGTTGGCAGAATTTAAGAGTGCAAGGATAATACATATTTTGCAATATAGTACAAGCACGACAAGCATAACAAAAATATTTCCGAAGCAAAAGCAGTGACTTTCACGTTTTTCCAATGGTAGGATAAGAAATTCGTGATGCCCGCGGCACAGTGATTGCAACCAATGGATGGTGCCTCTGATGTTGTGACTGCTAAATTGGACCAAAATGAAAATCGGAGGTGTATTTGATCTTTTGTACTCACTTAAGAACATTTCAGTTTCGATAAAAAATACATCTGTCTTAAGCTTAAAAATTATTAACTTGGAACTAAACTGAAATCAAAAATCCAGATCATTGAAAATATTATGGAGTTATAAAACATTCAATAAATGTGATGTCTTTGTGGAGAGCATAATAAAGACGCCTTCAATTTGAAATTAGAACTTCTGTATTTGTATATAATAGACATAGTATTACATGATAAATCAATCTATTCTAAATTATAATGAATGAGACTCTTTGAATACTAATCTATAATAAAATATTCTGAGGAAGATTTCGGGTATTTCAGACCATTTCCTTAAGGCATGAATGAAAGGCACGTGAATGAAACCCCCAACCAAATATTGGCAAAAGAACAGAAGTTTAATTTTTGTATTAACCGGTTCACTTATAATAACTTATATTTCTGTGTTGTTTTAGTACCCTCCCACTGTGGATGGGGATATACTAGGTTTGTCCTTCCGCTGGAAGCACCTACCTCGTTTGATCCATATTTTTGACGATGAAAAAAAATCTATGTCGATTTAGTCGTGCCTGTTAGGTTGTTCGCGTATCTGTTGGAAAAACGAAAACGTCTGTACTGCCAGAGCTAAGGGCTTCTAGAAATATTTAAAGTTTTCATTAGTTTTGTTTAACAATTTTATCATTCCCAGCTAATAGAAACCATTTTAACTGGGGGTGTAGTTATGGGAATATTTGCAAAATGCGGATGTTAGCTGAAAATGAAATAAATCAAATCGTTACGTAGCAGAGGACGTTTTTTACACGTCCACTGTACGTCATTGTGGACTGCAAGAACACCAAAAATGTTGCCTTGGAATTTAATTTGTTTTGAAAACTAGAAAAGGAAAAACTTAAAAAAAATTATTAGTTTCATAGTATCTGCTCCAGTTTTCGAGAATTGGGCAATCGAAATTGAAAAATGCAAATTGTAAAATGTTTTAAAGTAAGTATTTTTTTATTTATATTTCGAAAACTTTTATTTATATTTCGAAAACTTAGCTACAAATTCGTGCTAATGAACGAAGAGTGAATTAGTCGGTATATAAAATATTATTATATGTTATTATTATAATTTTGTGTGGGCTAACGTTTAGCTCATATTTTTGAGTCATACATCTAATAAAGCTCCTGTAAATTATTTGAATGAAGTTCTTAGTGCTTGTAATCATATTACGTAATTTTACGAAAAAAAAATTGTAGTCGGTTTTGCAGCATGCGTAAAAATTCCAACAATTTTATTGTCTTATATTATTGTCTATTAACTTCAAATTTTTGTAACTTTTGGAAAAAGATACTAAATACACTGAATTTGTATTTGTGCTGATGTATACAACTCTTTTCACACCTTTTCAAATTGAAATAAAGAGAATTTCCACCTACTAAAACTTTGTGCTTTGGGAGTTTGAAGTGCCAATTATTGCCAAATATATGCAGCTTTAAATTAATTTGCTTGGTTTGATTTCTGCCCAAAAATTGGTTCTTAGCTTACTATATAATAATAATCCTGACTAGATTGATTCACATTATTGTTAATGGAATTTGCTCTTTGGCATCTTCTTAAGTAATTGTGCCCATTTGTGTGTAACTTTTGACGTTATACATTTTCCGAAAATAATAATAATAATCCTGAATTTATTGTAACCACTGTGCCGCTTAACAAAAGAAAAAGCTTCTTTATTTATCTATTTTCATGTAATACGTTTTTCCTCTCCTTTTTATTTGCGGTTTTCAAACTTTATGGCACCAAATATGGTACATTCAGCCAAACTATAGACGCACTCTAGATGTAAGAGGGAGTGGGGAGAAAAATCTCCTAGATTAAAAAAAGACACACAGCTGAGCAGAATTAAACTTAAATCCATTTCCATTCCTTCAGTTCGAGCAAATTGAAAATACCAAATTCACATCTCGCATAACAACATTGTCTTCGAAGCTGAATCCCTGCACTGGCGCTTTCGTTCCTGCTTCTTGAAAAGTGGGTATGCGAAAATTATTAGCGTTTGTGGTTGGTTCAGGACTTGATAATTTTTTGCACCGGTTTTTTTGTGCAAAATTTATCCCTTGCCACGATGAAATTGTGGTATGGAAATAATCGTTACGAGAACAATTCCATGCCAAAGACACCATGCCAAAGTATTTCAATTGAATCTTGTACCGCACTTCACTTTTGGAACGACGAGCAGGCTATGAATGCGCGAACAAACGTTTTCAGTGAAGGAAAAAACGTATATCTAAAGCGACAACCTCAAATGAACGTGACAAGCACATCAAATCAACCGTAAGAAATGTAACGAATAATAAATGTATCTCTTTCTTTATACGAGAACATACAACACAACGGCAGTGAGAGCAACAAGGATCTAAGGATTTAATACAAATAAGTGAAACATGAGTATTCTGTTGTAGCCCATGTCGAGGGATAGGAAACTGAGGTGCATCAAATAGTTGTTGTTTGTGTAGCACTTTATTAACATTTTCTATTTTCTGGAGATTATTTCTATAGGTTAACGTTCAATGAAGTGGAAAATGCTTAACAGACACTTAAGTTAAAAATTCGGAATTTGGGAATTTATCAAACAAATCACATTTCCCATTTGGAGGAGTACTGGGAAAATATCTCCCTATAAACCCTATTTAGAACGTTGGCAGAGATATGCTATTTTGTACGTTTTTCCATAATGAAACTGCCTCTAAAAAAGTAGTTTACGATAATGCATCATACTGTATAACGTCTACCTGCTCAATGCTGCGCTTTGTAGAAGAAACATATCTTCTAATATATTTCTTGGGGTAAAGCTCGAAAATTCTATCAAAAGCTGGAAAGTAAATGCTTTGTGAACTGTGAAAACGGCAATGGAAATCAGAACACAGATATGCGCACTAAGCTGCAGCTATTAAAGAAAGTATTTCTTAAGTTGCTGGTTGCGGATGGCAGAACAAGTATAGAAATCACGCCTATTGTTGACGACGGCATAGGCTGTCCACTACTGAGCCTAAACATGATCAGAATAGCCTTTTTAACACCGGTGGCGAAGTTATATTACGCTTTATATTAAAAAAAGTATGAGTCTTTTGCTCGTTGCTTGTGAAAGACTAAAGCTGATGTTATTTGACTTGATTGATCCTCATTGTTGCGACTTTCGACCCGCTTTTGTCTGGTCAACTGATCAGAAAAACAGATCGGCACATACGTCAAACATTGCTTGAAGTCTTGTTTCCGGAAGACGGCACTGATCGACACAAGAATTTAGTTAAAAAAGTATTGCGTCATTTTACACCAAATTTATTACACCGAAAGAGATGAGACGCCAAAGAGCAATCTCTTCAAACTACTTTCGGATAAGGATAAGTTGAGATCTGCAGTAAAGTCCTTTGTTCAAGTTAAGTTAAATTAGTTTGTTTGAAATTAATTGCTATTATGGGCAAGCGGTTTATTGACAAAAACCTCTTTGGATATATAAAGATTCAACTGCACCAGACGCGAAACAATAAGTGTCCTTTTATACAGCGAAGAAACTCTGATTGTGCCAAACAAAAATATACGGTCTCGTCATCGTTAATGGAATCTATCATGTCTCATGAACCATAAGCTTTGTACCGATATCGCACGGTCAATCATATCAAGCTCCAGAGATTGCTCTTGCTGGGTCGATGTTCGACCAAACCCCTTTGGAAGCATCAGGCTTTTGGAACACTGTCGAAGCTTGGTCACCTAAGTAGGGGTGTTAAATTGGGTACATTTGTAAGTTTCTAGTCCTGTCTGATTTGGTGAGAGAAAAATGCAGATTTCTCATAAAATATGTCCATATCAAGAGTTGGCATATTCAGAAACAAATGCTTAAGCGTAGAAAAACTGCAGTCTCTGTAATCGTCTGTGTTGTAATACCGACCATTCGACTGCCAAGACACTTTTAAGATAATATAATTAATGTGGGGTTGGTGGTACTAAAAACGTTTAGCATGGTATTTGGCAATGTTTCTTTCATCTGCTAAAAATGTAGGCGTTAAAAACTACTGAGAAATATAAATATAAATATAACATATTTATACTTGATTTAAATATTTTCTGATCTCATCAATTGTATTGTAATATATTATTCACGAAAATATTTTCTCTTATAAATTTGGACATACAAACTTTGAGACCAGAACTTTTGACAGATTTCAACAATTGTTTTTTTTTTACATGAATGGAAAATTAATTTAATATTTCTATAATCGTTTCGGAAGAGCGATATATTTTAGATGCTTTAAAATCATCCTTAAGTTTTTATTATGCACATTTTCACTGTCTAGTTGTAGTCTGACCTGGAGCATATCAATATCTATTTATTTTTCTGTAATGAAGTGCCATAATTTGTTTCCCTTAAACAGTTCACGAATAGATTGTGGGAAGAGCACTACGATAAAAAGGACAATTACCAAAGTGTGCTTTGCAAATCAAGCAGTCGAATAATCTACCCAAATGTGCAACTGCTACCAAATGAGAACATATTAATATGAGATAACATTCGAATAACTTGTATGAACCATTACATGCGTTTTTGTTTGGAATGCGAGTATTTGAAATTTAAAATATGAATAACATTTAATTCTCCAGATTAGGGCCGGAGAATACATTTTTAGCAAATCGTTATTATTATTGAATGGTTGATACACACAAACCTCAATCATTTCGGAAGTCTCGAAACGAATTTTTTGTTAAATTACCTATGCTCCAGCTGGACGTTATACTTTTCCTCTCATCCAATAAAATGTATCTCAAACGTTTGCTTATATAATTTTGAGATCTTCCAAAAAGTCTTGCGCCATTTCCAATGGAATTGTGCATACGTACATAACTGCAATAATTGAACCCACTGCCTATCTCATTGCACCCTCTCGTTGGACAATCAAGTTATTAGTTTTATAATTGCATTCTGGGAAAATTCTCATTTCATAAATGCAATTACTATTTTGACATTTTATTTTCTCGAAAGATAGTTTTAGCGTAATGCAAAGTTAAACTACACAGATACTTTTATATACTTTTATAATGTTTTGTAAACGATATTTGTTAATTAATGCAATATATTCGATAAAAGTTCGTTGAAAATTAAAAGTAAGCAAAAAAGATGTACATTTCTTAAAAAGATTATAATTGAGACAGTTTATGGAAATGTGTCTAGTTTATATTCGTTTCAAAGGTAAATAATGACAGATGAATTTCCAAAGTGTGCAAGGATCGATAAAGTTCCAGACCTATTTTTTTCTGTTTAACTAGAGTTACGTATTTTAAACAGCATCAAGTTACATTACATTGAGTATGGAAATGGAAATTTGAAAAGCTTTTGTTACAAAACTTGATTCTATTACTACGATTATTCTACTACTTGAATTTTTTGTCTGTACATCAAAGACCTTCAAATTGCCAAATGGAGGAAAAACCAGCACCTTCTGCGACACAAATATCCCTCTAATGAGTGAATGAGTAGAAAAGAGATAGATAATTGTATCTGAGCTCGAACCCGCGTATATAGTTGCGAACTTTTAAAATTAACATACTTATTGATTTACTTAGTGGCGACATCTCCAATTTGCTTTGACAGTATTTCGAAGACTGACTTTTGGTCGCCCTCACTTGCGACGCTTCTCGATTTCGGTTCCGAAATCTTTTCACGCTGTTCCGCCTCAGGTCGCAATCGCTATATTTTCATGCGCTTGGCCACGTCGATGTCAGCCCATAGTTCATACAGCTTATGCCGGTAATATCCGTTAATAATGATAAGTGTATATATATTTTCCAGGATATAAACATCAACATACAACATTTGGGACAAATTCATTGTTCGATATTTCCACTATAAAAATTCCAAAACACACTTGAGATAAACACATTTGAAATAAACTGTCAAAGAAAGTAGAGCACTAAAAACAAACTGAATAATAGATAGCGCTCAGGCTCCGCGTTAGTGTAAAGGATAGATGTGCCAACTTGATGCAAAGAATTTTGATAAGACCTTTAAACTGACTTCTTAAATGATCTGTTCCCGCTAATTTTTCGACAGAACGTGCAAACTATATGTACTTATGTGAGGATGATGTGAGACATCCTGAAAACCATAAGAGATTCAATTTTCTAGAAATGGTCACAAAAATCCGTCTACAGAGAACTCTACTATAATGAGGAATGCAGCAAAGCATTTAACGAAAAATGTTTCGCATTCTTCATAACAGCGTCACTGACACGATATTGACAGAGAAGCTTTTTAAATCGCTAGGACATCCATCTTCCCCGAAAAATTGATATCATGAAAGATCCAAGTTTCTATAAATGGGCATAAAAATGCATCTAGAGAAAACTTTACTATCATGAGAAATGCAATATAGCTTTTAGCATATATAGTGTTTGATTATATAAATGAATTAGATCAGAATAACATATTGCCGTGTGATAGAAACGTTATACTCGCATATTTATTTAAATGTATAAAAATGTTTATCGGGGACAGCGACTTATTATGAAATACTTAATTGGAAACTGTGACTGCGTTTTCTATCCGAAATATGATAAACGGAATATTTGAGTCTCCTATCAGAACGGCTCGTTGGACGTGGAAGTCTCAGTGATGAACCACCATTGAGTTAAAGAGACATTTCGTTGAAGAGATATGCTTTACATTTCTATGAAGACGATAATGAGAAAATTTGTGTCAAACTCCATTGGATCAATTCGACCCTGCATATATGAATAGTAAGAATTAGTAAGAAACCATCAACTTTTGTTAACCTGGGCAGTTTCATGTAAAACAGTTAATATGGGACTTTTCTATCAATTTCTTTACCCATGGCAGTAAGCTTAAAATCCTCATAATCAAAAAAGTAAGAATTTAAAAAAAATGCAAGGCTTTATTACATTAAAGCTATAATCAACTCTTTCAGGAAATAAGTCGTAGTTGTTGCTTTAACTTTAATTAAACCTGTCTCCATCATCATCATCATCCATTATCGTTGCCTCCGAATTTGGTTATCGCTTGCTTTGGAGCTTGTGTGGTACGTGCCGTTTTCCTAATTGCCGACTGTCTCCAAAGACTGGTTGTCGGTTGATATCGTTGAGTCGTTGATGATGTCTCTGTCCTGGCGCCATATTTTACATTTTGATTGACTTTGATGTGATGATTGTGATTTAGCCGTTGGTTTTCCTTTTTTTCCTCCTCTTTTTTGATTGCACGAAATCCTTTTTTCCTTCTCCTTCCTTTGGTTCGGTTTGTTTTTAGTTGTTTTAAGGTAATGCCACATTAAAAGTGTTAAATGTCTTCATATGTCTGGCACTAATTGTTGTCAATCTTTGTTGTCGTCTATCTCTCGTTGATTTCTGGTCTGTCTTTTTAATCCTTTTATGGGCAGAAATGTTTAAAATGGTAAACATGGTTTGGTATTTAAAAATGCTAGGAGTAAATCAACTCCTCGAAATTGAAATGGTTTGATACAATCACATTTTATGCTGAAGTTGGAGACAATTGTTGTCAATGGGAACGCAGTGGCTATTGTTAATTGATATGAGGGTGATGTGAGGTGGCTTCATTAGGCACAAGCGGAATATCAATCATTGTGCGTGATTGCTGTTAATATCGCATTAAAGGACGTGAATTTTGTAGTCACTGGTGCGAAAAGAATGCATTCAAATAAGAAGTTGAACAAACAAAACAAATACAAAAACCTATTCTACGTTCGCTAGTCGATCGCAAAAACGTTTTCAAATCATACTTAGCTAATATTATAATTATTCAATTAGTAACACACTCGCCAGAACTACGTGTTCCAGACTTGGCAAAAAGTCGGTATAAACAAACTGGACTAGATTTAGTGGTCTTTACAAATACATATGGATTTAATTTAAATTTCCGAAGTTACTTGAGCAACATTGACAATTGCTGATATTCAACAGAAGTATATGACACACACAATCAGTTTTATCGAATTTTGAAACTAAAAACTCGCTCTAAACGATTTCGGATGTAATTATTTCACAATTTTAACTTATTGTGCCGGAGTTGACAGTACTCAGTTCAAAAATTATTGTTTAAGCTTCTGTCTAGAACACAGCCTAAAAGCGACAATGTCCAAATCACCAGATGCATGAACGATGAATGTTGCATCGGTAAAATCGTTTCAGGTGCTGGGATACACAATATTGGTTGCCACAAAATAATTCAGGCATTAACACAACTAATGTTTAGTTACATAAGAACCGATTATGTCTTCTGCCATACAAATTGGTTGGCTATATAAAAGTTAGTAAAATAATTCCTGTAAGAATTTTTTTTCTAAATTTTGAGGGAACTGTACTCACATATGAGAAATTTTTATGATCTGAACATCTACCGCAGTGAACTAAAAATTTGTTTCCGATTTACACATATGCTCTTTGACAAACTCCATCTTGCAATATGGTGTAGTAAAAAGAAATCAATTTCTATTTTTGCTTGACACTGAAGTTTTTCTTTATGTTAAACGTACATCGTTTGGTTGAATAACTTGTTGTAGTTAAATTCATTAACTACAGTCGGTTTTCACAAGCCTCTCTTGAGGTCAATTTTTCACAAGCAAAATCACTTGCTATAGATAGGAACAATTGCAATCACTTTCTGCCAGATCCGGATTATAAGATGGATGTATAAGAACTTCCCACTCAAGCTTGATATCGACGAAACCAAAATTAGACGTGAATGGAGAACGCTTTTCACATTTGCACAAAAATGTCTTTAGTATTATTTATTTATTTTTTTTTTTGGTACGAACTTTTAATTTTCTAACGCCATCAGGCGTACCTCGATCGCTCTAATACATACAACTAAAGCCGTGTAATATACATATATAATACAATAATGGATTTCTTACACCGCTGTGTCCAATATGTATTACTCGGGTATATCCAACGCAAGGAATAATGCTTTTCAAAGTTTATGTTGTAAAAGACATCCTTGTCAAATTTCACATTTTAAATGTCAGAGGTATTTGGGCTACGGTGTTTTGTGATTTTGTGTAGAGTGAAAAATTTTCATTATATCGGTTACGAAATTAATTTTTTCTGCGGAAACGTTTAGACTGTTGTAGAAGGTTCGTGGTGAACAGACTTTTTGAACAAGAAATGCTTACAAGTGGCATAATCAGTTCAAAAATGGATTAGAACAAGTTGAAGACGAAGAACGTCCCGAACGACCCACAATCCCTGCCCATGACAGCAACGTTCCACAATCCTCAAAGAGGGATCAAAATGAATTCAATTTTAAAAGATATTTTTGACTTCAGAGGCGTTTGAATTGGTACTAAAACCAACAATTTTTTCCGAAAAAGACTGTCGCATTAAAGACGCATTATTCATGATATTGGTACGAAAAACGAAGTCGAACTATGGTCTCAAATTATTGAAGAAAGGTAATATTAGGCTGTGAATTCTCTTTTAAAAACGTCATTTTAATTTAAGATATCAACAACAGCGCTAATTTTAATTTCATAAAATTACTGCTTGTATCGAATTTTTTATAAGAATACATTTTTTGTTACTTTCCTCCAAAGAAAAAAATGCGTGTCCATTATTCGAATAATTGAAATTAAGATTTTCCAAAAATTTTTCTTTTCGAGTAAATCATCATAGAATTTCTGAATTCGTTGGGTGTTTGAACACTGTAGTAAAGCCATAATATATGCTTGCTTGTTAATGTTGTGATGTACTTCTGCGAATTGAATATATTCGTACATTTTGTAGAAAAAGTATCAACAACTGTCCTCTACACCGACACGGAGTTTGCTAGTGATCTGCTTGGTCAGTTCATTTAAAGAATGGTCTCGATCTTTACGATGGATAAAAATATCGTTTAAAGAATTCGTCTCAAATGGAAAATGTAATTCCGTCTATAGAATCGTTGAAAATATCGGAGAATGCTTACGCTGAATTAATTTAATGAAAAACACGTACATATATATAATCCATATAGTGCATTCAAAAGCGGTCGAGATATGATTAAAAATTTGCTTCGCTCTGATCGGCCACCGACGTTTTCAACCTAAGTTAAAATAGATAAAATGGAGGAAATAATGACTCAAAATCATCACTTAAGTTTGAAAGATATGACCGCTAAACTTTCTGAGTCTCACGAATCAATTCGTACCATTTTCTACAATTGTTTGGGTATGAGAGGCGTTGCCGTTCGACTGGCTCCAAAAATCAACAGCGTAAAAGTTGCTAAAAATATGTTATCAATTTCGCGTTCATAAAATTATTTATGCCCGGTGCTGATGGTTACGTTTTTAACATGCAAACCGATCAACTAGCTATAAATGGCGCCTTCCAGCAAAAAAAAAAAAAAATACATTAAAACCGATCAATTATTTTCTAACTTCAATCGGTAAAATGTATTATTTTGGAAAGGCCCTACTATGAAATCGAACGAGTAATAAACATTTTTTGTTTTATTGACCAATGGATTAACTATAGTTAGTTTAGCACAAGTCCCCATTCTAATTTAATTGCCGTATACTCGTATGTTGTCTAGCATAAGTAATATCACCATTCATATCACAGTTTCGTGCGTTATTCTCCGTAACAGAAACAAGGACGAAAATGTCATTAAATTGTGTTGTTTTTGTCTTCTTTTCAAAAACAAATCAAAGTTTGTTTTGAACCGAAAGACTTGCTCTGTTTTTACAGTAAAAATTATTATACCAACCGTTATGCTCCCTGAAAACATGAAGGTAGACACTGCCGGACTAGAAATTAAACACTGTAATAACGAAAACAGAAAACTTTCTAATTTCGATTTGCTTCAGAAACAACAACTACAACTGAATAGCGGTGCATCGAATAACACATCTAATTGCTGTTGTTGTTCCAAAACAATGGCATTGTTGTTATTACCTCAACTGAAGGAAGAGCGGCAACGATAACAACAACAAAAACATTAGGGACAGGAAAAAGTCAGTCAGGATAACAACAAGAAAATTACAAAAAAAAAAAGAATAACGTAAACCTGAAACCGAACCGAACAAGGATAATTAATGATATTTTGGTAGCTTATCTCCATTTCACTTGTGCTTTTCTCCTTTCTTCCTCTTTCTAGCAGCAGGCTTCTAAATAACAAGCTTGTGGTAGTGATGCGAGGTATGATATGATAATTTGGTAAAAGTTTTCTATATCAGACAGTGGATGAACAAATTAATAATACTTACATAATAACACTTTATGGCATAGATTGAACGTCCGATATCCACCTTTTTAAAATCCTACTCAGATAGCAGATAATCTTGGAAAAATTCTCAGCACTAAATATGTGATCTATGAGTTGGTTTCCAATTTATCATAACTCCCTCATTCAGTTTAAACAGTAATGAACATTGCGTTACAATGGAACAAAACAACTTTTTCTGGTTGAAGAGAAATGTAAAAACAAATACGAAAATGGCATTGTATCATTATCTTTTTCGAGATGTATGATATTTGAAGTTCATTTAGTTCCAAATAGAGAACGCCAACCAAAAATGTAAGCTCAAACTTTGGTATATCAAAGATACCAGAGGCGTATCTTTAGTAAATGCTTAAATCCATTTAATTGTTCAACAAAATCTGATTTCTGCTCATTGTAATTGGGGAAGAAGTTTGTTTTGATATTCTTGCAAGGAAATGTAGCGCTTCGAATATACTTTGCTTCATTAACCGCTGAATTGTAATTTTCCACAAATGTATTTCTACAAGTTTGGATAAAAAATAAATTCGCACACAGGGCAAAATTGCTGACAATGAACTTATAGGTATAATGAGCAATCATTTACTGTACATTTAGTGTTACTAAAGATTTGTTTTGTGACTTTAAAACCATAGAAATTTTCGGAAAGAATGGAAATATTGGTTAACTGAGGAAAAACACAAACAAAAACAAAGAACCAAATTACGCATCAGTAATATCCAAATTCAATACCGCTTGCAAAATACTAAACTTACGAAGTTTTTATCATTTCATATTAATTTTAGCATACTGAAGTCATCATGCTCGTAGCTGGAATACATATTGACAAAATATTTGAATTGATCTTTGCCTGGCATCTCACAAAACTTCGATTTCCATGTTTAGTTTCGTTTAATGTCTGATATATTCCTTACTTGAAAAAACTTCATTTACTTTGCTTCAAACTTGGGTTTGTCTCTAAACTGGAAAGTGTATAAATCGTATTTCATATTCCCTTTTCCTCAATGGTAGAAAATGAATCTAAATTTTAAATAATCAAATAATAGATAATAATTAATTATTGGATAAAGAGATAAACAATAAATAATAATGTAATGAAGTCATCTAAAAAGCCTGCCAAATATTTCTATGAAGGCATACGAATAAAACTAAATTAACGGAGACTTAAGAAAAAACAGAGTTAGGCAGATCGCAAATACTATTCCGACTACCCAAATCATTTAGTTTTGATTTGATATCTTTGATTCTCAATCTGAATAAGAACAGATCACACTTTCAGAGTGCGCGGAGCCGCGTTTTGAATATAGCAAATGGGTAAAAGTAGCACAGTATCAAATCTGGCATAAAGGTGATTGGCGAAAAACTTACCAAAGGACCAAAGTAATGTGAGCTGGCGCGCATTTGTGGTGCAAAAGGTAAAGGCTGTCTGCCCATAACTTCGGTCTCTTTTAATGAATGGCTTCAAGTAAACGACGCATAAAAAAAACAAAAAAAGAAACTTCCATCCTTTTGATGAAATGCGGGAGAGCTTCCGCATTCAGTGTAAATTTACTCAACGGAACTTACAGTTTCAACACGATTATGAACATCACAGTTTGAGAAAGATTAACTAGACTTCTTGATTACTCGACTACCTGTAGTGTTCGTCAGACGCAGTAAGGTGACCATCGTTCAAACAATGGCAGGTATCTGTACATATGCGGGAATGAAACCGGGATCATGCTAACGATAGCCGCGTGTTCTAACCATCGCTCATAACAATCAAATAATGTTTCTTGTTGACAGTTTGACCTGGTGAGAAAACTCATAACGCACATTACTACGACAATCCAAGGACACTGCCATTATCGAGCGACTTTGACGCGATCTTTTGGCTCTTGCTTCACCTGTGACACAACATTCTCTCTATTAGTCGGTCTCCTACTTTCAATATCCAAGTCTCATCCCCCGTAATAACTCGATAACAGATTTGAAAGCAATGCTCTTTTTTGAAACATTGAGTGTTTGAAATGTTAGCTCATCAGAAAGGTTCCTTATTGTTAATAGATGGGGTTTGAGTACCAAATTTTGGATAAGTTGGAAGTGGCTTTCATCAACAGAGGTTAATGGTCGTCTCCGACTTTCTTCACTTTCTTTGTGCCACCTCTAAACATTTATTCCTGACAAAATCGGTTTACCAAAGCTTTTTGCACAATTCTGAACGTGGAAAATAAATTTCATTTCCGAAACAGAATTTTATACAATTTCTTTGCTGAACAAAATCATAGATTGTAAAAATCGCCGAAATCAAAAAATCAAGCGTAACTTAAACACTTATAAAGATTGTTTCTGAGATTCTTCTCTTAACTAAAATCGAAAACTGGTTCACTTTTTGGACACAGTGGTGCATGTACGCTCTGCAAACTGATAGCCATAACTTGTTTTTTTTTTTTGTGTTTTTCTATCAAATAAATATTGACTCGCAAATTCTAACGTTTTAACAACATTAGCAGTTTTCGTCCGCCCGTAATCTTTGCAATCATTTTTGGTCCAAGTCCCTCTTAAAGAGACTAACTGCGACGATTCCGAAGGTCAACTTTGGAAACTTTTACTAGGTTGCTCGATTGTTAGCACATCGAGGTGACCGCCGAAAAATATTGGAATACGAGATATTCGCGTCGTTAAAATTATTGACCGATTACTCAAATTTGGAAGATGGTATTATTTTGGGGAAGTGACGAACCCTAGTAAAATTGGCAATAATCAGCACTCTATATTTTTTTGTAGGTCCCTCTTAAAATTTGTTTTCAAACCGACTGAAGTTTAAATCTTATTCGAAACTAAATTGCCGAAATCGATTTTATATAGGTCGCTTTAAAATTGTACTCTTAAATATGTGAAAATGTCGTGACATCATAAATTGAAGCTCGAAGTGTCAACTGTAGCATATTTTCGACGTAAATATGTTTTGCCTTAATTGGTCCCAAATCTATCGAGACATCTTAGGTGATAATTCAAATAAGTTTTTTAAAAATAAGACCGTCTCGGTTCAGTTTTCATATATTCAAAGTAAGACGACGACTTCTTATACATGAAATTATATCTATATTGGATTTTGTGGTATTTGAATTTGTAAAAAAGGCATCATTCTAAACTTGTAGTTACAGCTAGAATAATATTTTGTTCAGTTTCACTGTTTTCTATTGGAAAATATACATTATTACTAATATTTTTTTTGTCATTGGCGTACAAACCGAAATATAATAACGCGTTTTTTGGTTTATATAATGCCTTAATCGAGAACAAAGTTTTCACTCGTTCCCGAGTTTTACTCAGAAATTGAATCGGAAAACAGTCTCATGTCTTGGCAGAAATTAACAACACAAAGCTTCTAAACTATTTCATTTTCCAAATCTTGTAATTTGGAATTGCTCGATCTTTCGTTTTCATAGCCTTAGTTGATGTTTTGATGGGCACAAAATGATTTGTAGCACAGCTGTGAAAAAAGTGAAGTTTTATGAAATAAGTATCAAGCTATGTTTAGATTCCAGCTGGCTTCAATTGCATCATTTTGTATCGAAAATAATTACGTTCCAACATTCGAGATTTCCAATGAGATGAAATGCTTGTTTGGTTTCGATGCTGCTAGAAGAAGCAAAATATTAATAAACATTAACATAGGAATACAACATTGAATCTTTCGATTTCGACATTCGAAATTGAATCGATACAATATATAGTGTAGTGTACAATATATATAGTGTAGTGTAGTTTTGTTATCTGAATTTGAATAAATATTAAATGCAATTTTGATAGGAGTGATAAATCAGAATCAAGAATCAAATCAAAAAGTATTTCATATTTTCTAGATTCTATTCATTCTGATGATGACTCTAGCATGTGAGAGATATTTTCCCAATAAAAAAAATTGTTCCATTCTTTGTCACATAGCAGCTCCCCTCTATTGCTCCGCCCAAAAGTTCGTGACTGCTATCAGACAAAAGTCTTACAGCCTTTTAATGGGATTTTTCCATTTCTCTCCCCATTAGGGACAAAAAAAGAAGTAATCTTGAAGTTCAAATCTTTAAGAACGAATTCATTTCAATATTATCTCTGTAAAAGTCAAGAGAAACGACAAAAAAATTACAAAAAAGAAATCGAATTAGAAAATTGTCTTTTTGCTACTTTTCCAATTTTCTATTGTATGATTTGTTGTTGGATGGTTGATTGGTTGGTGGGATGGCTGGCTGGCTTGCTGGCTAGCTGCTGCAGCGGTGGTTGGGGGCTGTGTAGACCTTCTATCTCATATCCTGTTCAAGCCTTGTTGTAAGGAGCAGTTCATTTTGTATTTTGTTTGATTTCACTGTTTTCCATTCTCGTCTTCGTTTCAAGGTATTTGGAGATTTGCAACATTCTTCGTTGTTGTTGTCGTAACTAAAATTGTGTTGACTGAAAGATCTATTTGTAGCTCAAACAATGGAATGAAACAAAGAACCAATGAGGAAAAAAAAGAAAGCGTACCGAGCGTAATCTTAGGCAATCTCGAGGAAAATGGTAATAAATCAGGATTAAATGCATAAACACTACATACTAAACGTGGGACGGTTGAAGCGAAAGCTGGGAGAGCGGCACAGCACCGAAGCCAAGTGGAAAATGTGTGTGGAAAAACCTTTATGTTTGCGACTGGCTGTTGGCGTGTTATCATCACTGGGACACCATACGGCCGGAGACGGCGATGAAATACAAACACACTTTTTTTGGGTGAACGAATCCGAAATGTGGATAAAGTTTCCCCTCTGTATTAAAATGTTTTCATTTTCGTGGTAATGATTTATTACTTGTTTTCCATTTGCTGTTCCTTGAACGTTGTTGTTTGGCTTTTCTGTCGGGTTTTATAATTTCTGTATTTGCTTCACTCCCTTTGCTAATGGCCGGGCATTAAAACTATGTCGTTGCGTCCTCCTCTTTTTGAGATATTTTGCATTTATAATTACATTAGAGGACATTTTTTGTTAACCGTGTGCATTTTTAATTCATTTTATTTTTTTGTTTGTCCACAAGGTTTTTGTGCCTGTTATTGGCATTATCCTTTCTTGCCAAAGGCAAAGAGATAAACTCAGTGAGATCCTAGATGCATAGTGTTACAAACTAAGCTCAAAATTAGAATAATTTTAACCTTATGTTGTAGCTAATGCAATAACTGAAATTAGAAATTAATGTCAGAAGAAATGGTTTGCGTTTTTATAACTACATTCGTCTACATTTCCTTAAAAATCGATATCATCTATAATTAATTTTAACATTCTCAATTCAATTCTCTTTAAAAAAAGGCCATACAGTCCGCCCCATGTAACGATTGGACAAAAATAGCATAAGACTGATCGCAGATGAGTGAAATGCCAAACTTAATGTGAAAATCGCAGTTTAGACCTACTCGGTCCAGCTCTTTGCCTCAAAATTTGAACATAAAACAGGTCTCAAAGACTGAATATATTATAGCATCCAAATTTTTCATGCATTAACATATCGGTAGCTTTCAGTTACACGCTAAATATTGCAAATTTATTTTTACATTTAAGAAAAGTATTCGAATATTTCGTTGAAACAAATGATACAAACAAGAATGTGCACTGAATTTGATAAAATCCATTATTGACTTAAAGAATTAGAAAACATTTTTCTGTATCACTTATTTCACTTTTTTATTTTATGATGATTTTTATCAGTTGCATCTTTGTAATAAAGCAAATACTCTCTTCTAAATAACGTAAAAAAATGTAATATTTTGGTTAGAAAATTAATTATCAATTCTTTATACTGCCATCATAGCACGTTTTTGTGTTCTACAATTTGTGGCGCCCTCTGGGAACATAATAAAAAAAGTGTTTAACATAATCAGGGTCTTTATTTAGAAATTGTCCTTTGTCCATGGAACAAAACACTGTGAGACAGTCTAAAATTAATAAATTCTAAATGAGACGATTTGGTACATTTAAACGCTTTAATTTAATTTTAATTTAATTAAAACTGACGCCGAAGTATAAAAGGAATGCTAGAATGACCGGAAGGCCACTTTGTTACTTTATGGTTGAGGATAAACGGATATGCTATGGATATTGGACTTCTAGGCGTTCGCATTGAACTTGAATTTTGTATTTAAATCTTTTGGCCGTCGAACACTGTGCGTTATACATATCTCGGAATCGTGTGCTCGTGGGTTGTGTCTATTTTTCTAATTTCCTTAACTTTGTTATTTCATCTTTCCTCATTCGCTCGGCGCAGTTCTTGAGCTTCCATCCCGAGTAAACAGTATCGTTATTGTAGTTATGTACACACAGTTTGGAAAATGTCAACCTTTCTTTGAGGCAATTTATCATTTTGTGTACTTTTTCTCCAGCTCATCATTTCCCTCATTCGTTGTTCGGTTCTTTGTCATCCATCTAGAAATGGTGGCTACTGGGTCTTGGATCTGGTGGTGGTCTCGTTGCTTTCCGCAATGCAGTGGGATTGTCCTCATTGTCGTGGCCATCGTTGGTGCCATTTTGCGTTACTTATCGGAAATGAAACCATCAGCATTTTTATTTTCCAATTTTTTTCCTCCTTCCTAGAGCTGTTTTTTTTTCTCTAGCCATTATACGTATATTCGCTGTAATCGAATATCATCATTGTGTGCTTCATTGTCTTCTCCTTCGCTGTTTGGTTTTTTTTAACATTTCATTTTTTTGTCCTGCAGTGTGTGCGTGTGTTATAGGAGGTCAGTTTGTTGCTTTGAAGGGTATTAAGATTGTTTGCTAAAGCTAATCGAGGATATTTAAAAAAGTTGAAAAGGTTTTCGAGGCGAAGAGCTAAGCGTAAAGGCTTAAATATATAAAAATATTATTAAATATTTAAATCTGCTAGAAATTTCAAGGGAAATGTAAATTTCACGTGCTTACATAATATATATTCTACAGTAGTCTTGTTTATATGTCAGTATTTCAATATATTTCGTCAGTATTGCATACTTGCAATATTCCAAAATTCTAATTGCTACATGCTGCTTATTAGCCATGTTCACCAAGTGTCACACGCAATCTTTATCTGGGATTTTTTTAGACGTAACTTTCACTAGAGATTGAGGGTTGTGTTGGAGCCTATTTCAACTCCAACTCGCTTCCGATCTTCTTTGAAACTCTTTCGTTATTTGTAAAAAATTCTTTCTGACAGACAAAGATCTTCTGGAATATTCTATATGGTTCTTCAGCAGAAATTCCGTTTTGTAAACCAAATTGAAGTCAAATTTTGTATTGAATAAGGTCACGTATTATAAAAACGTCCTAAATCACTTTTTGGTATTTGTACAGACATACAAAATAAATGTGTGTTATAAAATATTTCTGAGATGCGGTGTACCACCAGATTTAAAACTGAAAATTGTCCTTACTTTTTGGATACAGTAGTAGTTAAAAGCGAGCAACTATCCAAAGTTATAGTTACCAGCTTTTATGTTGCTTCTCTAACGAGGGAACGTGATTTTGTGTTCATTTACCATCACATCGTTTCTAACTGACTTCTTGTTAATGTTTAATGAGAAGAATGCAGTAACATCTCGTATGTTCATCAGAGTATAAACGTAACGTGTGGCTTTTACTGAAGTTGACACTAGCAGTTTTAACTGCAGTTCGTAGTCATCTCAAAAAGTATGTTATTTCTAAATACAGAGTAAAAAATGAAAAAATAAACATCGTATTTCGAAAACGCGACGAATTTCGATTAACGGAAACAGAATGGACTTGCCTATGTTACCAACTTTCAAACATCGGCTACATTTCTTTGCATATACCTGATGCATCATATAAGCGGGCAGGAGACCAAATACAGGGAAGAGAGAGAGAGAGCAAAACCTGTTAGCCAAATGTGTTTATGGTCTAACTACTGTAATATAGGAATGTTAATTCGCTATTATTTGTAAATTTCTTAACTTCATTTTGCTTAGGTATACTTGATTTGTTTATTAACATTCTACAGCAGCTGCATCCTTTTTCATTAGATTAATTTTTTGGTGTACACCAAAAGGCTGTATTAATAGCAAACTAACCAAGTTTTTAGCAAAGATTGGAAATTAATGTTCAGATTTGCTGAAGAATGGGTTTTCCATTTTTATATTGTTAGCGATAGATTATAGAGAACAAAAATATTGATAGAATAAAATAGAATCTAAAACAGAATCCTCTTAGAAGACACCATTCGTCTTTTTGAAAATTTTCGAATATAACTACTATTACACGTAAATATGTCTTTTCAACGAAATATTGTCTACCTATACATAACCAAAACCAAATATCGACACAAACAGCAAATATCGTTATTAACTACAAGAATAGCAACTATTCAGAGACATCAGTAACTCCTGTTCATGTTTGAGAAATCTTCCTTATTTGTCTTGGTGTTGCTACACTTTTCTATTTATAGCTAATATGACATTCAGCATTTTTAATTTAATTTTGTACAAATTTCTCCCATCATTAATTAATTTCAATATTTATTTTTCTTTTCAGGTAGATATCCGCCTATTTGCTTTAAAAAAAAGTAAAGATTACTAAGGTATTCTATAATTATTATTTGAGATCCTTACAATAACGTTATAATTTTAGTACAATAACAATAATTTTCTTATATATATACATATGTACGAGTATATAGGATTTCATAGTTTTCGATTTAACATCCAATATCGCAAGAACGTTGTCATTTGCTTTTCCTTACCACAAAAATGTTAATGTCCTCTCTAGCTTTTTTCTAATTTTAAGGACACCATATAATATGACAATATAACAAATGCAAAAACTGACAAAAACTTTTTAATTTTTCACTTGATTTCATTAGAAATTTTTCTTAGTCCATAAAAATGTTTTATTCATTAACAACGAAAAAAAAACATTTCGTTTTCCTTCATGTTTTGTACATCCTGTGGATGGCCTGCAAAAACATAGAATCATTGAAAAGTCTTTCATGAGGTCCCTTCCTTCCGTCTTCATTTTTTTGTTATTTGCCCTGATGCTTGATAGTGGAACAAACAGTGGTGTAATCAGAACAGTTACAATTCATAGTATTTGGTGACCCAACGTGACGCTATGGTTAGTACACGCGACTATGGACTGCCGCATGATCGCGGGTTCAATCCTGCATAGAGTCGTCTTTTATTACTTGAACCGCGATTGCCTTGATGTGTCTGACGAACACTTTGGGTAGCCAAGTAATTGACAAGTCTGGTGAACGTTTCTCAAACTGTGATGTTCGGAACCGTCATGAAACTGTAGATCCCGTTGAGTGAGTCTAAAAATATAACTCGTGTAAGCTGTAAGAGATTTTGTCTAGTATTTTTGTGCATTTTTTGTGTAGATTAAATTCAATTTAAACGAACATTGAAGAACATTCATTCATTAAACTTGAAAATATTCGCCATCATGAAATCATTGCACAAATTTAACGTTTTAACAGAAAAGTTGTAACCCGTTTATTGAAAAAAAAAAACTTTAGTCACCCAACGTCGTGTAGCGTAAAAAATGCTCTGAGTTAAAGCACAATGAAAAAGCTAATTCTAACTTTGTGAAGTCCTCCGTTTGGGAAATGTAGAAGGATCACCGATGTTTGCTAATATGCTATATGATATGCATAATATACTACTAAGAACTTTTTTCACAATTCAATTCCATCGCTTTCAAAATATTCCCTCCCAGACAATATACTCTTGTGAAAGTTCCTCCCAATCCTCCAAGCATGCCAAATATTTTTTATCAATCGATTCTCCAGCATTATCGTGGAGAAAAGAACATGAAATTTCTGATCCTACATCTTTGCGGGAACAGCTGTCAAATGACAAATAACTCCTAAATAACATTCCTTGTTAACAGTTTGTCCCGACAAAAGGAACTCACAATACCCGAAATCACAATAATTTATACAGCCTAGCTTTACCTTTGGTGCTCAATTGGTCAGCTGTTTTCGGATTGTATGCATACTCGTAGACCCAATCATAGACATTTATGATGGGAAAATTGGCACAGATGTCTGTCGAATTTCTACCAACTTAGGAAAGAAATATATTTAAATCAGTTTTACCTTTTTGGACACATTAGTGCTATATTTTATTTTATATTTGTTTATATTAAACTTATTCTCGAAATGCAAGGTCGTGGTGAGAAATATTTCTTCAGATGCTTCTTTTGCATGAACTCCAAAATGAAAAATCTCTCGAATTAGATGGTAAAACCAGTGGCATCAGTGATAAAAAAAACCTCCGGGTCAGACGAATTCGATACTAAAGTTTTTGATTGACTAAAGCACGAAGGAGCTGCAGGATAAATGCAAGATGTATCTATCTACTTATAGGGTGGCGCACCAATTGCACTACGATAAGAAATTCAAATAATTTTTTGTTGCTCAATGAATTATATTCACTTTTTTATTGGGTAGAAAATTAATTTTATTTTATATAACTAACTGGTTTTGAAGATAATAGACCGTAAATGACCTCCATGGTCATTCACACATGTGCGACACTTGATCAGAAAATTATTCATTCGGGATCGCCTCAATTATTGTTTTAATGGACCGCTTCAATTCAGTCAAACTCTTTGCTTTCGTTTTGCACACCTCCGCCCATAAAAAAGTCTGGTGCATTCAGGTCAGGCGTGAAAGGATATTTATTTGTTTGAGAATTTTCGTTGGAACTCCGACATAACTGGTCTGATTATATGCGCAGTTGCTCCATCTTGCTGAAACCAAATGTTATCAAAACGGTTACGTCTACAGCGCAGTTCTGGCTAAAAAAAAAAAAACATTCGACCATAGCACGATTCATGCCCCATCCTGTATATATTTGTAAGTTTGTATAATTGTTCCGAATAGGCATCAATACCAAAGCACCGATTGTCATGAAATTTTCACAGTATATTTACATCGCCAAGGAAGGAATCACAGGCTGTATTAGGCGTTCACTGAACAAGGGTGCTTGGCACCGCAAATAACAGTTCTGAACTATTATATATATCTGTGGTCACAACCCGTAACAGCCTAACTCGGGTTAGGACACAATTGAGTTATTAGCACCATCGTATTCAGCGTATCTAAATTTATTTGCTCTAAAATTTTCATATTTGTATCTCTTCTAGGAAGGCAATTAATCCTAAAAAACCTAATAGCTTAAGTTATTTTTCTAAATGACTGTTTTGGCATAACTGCCTAAGTCAATTTAGGATTACAACAAATATAAACATTATTTTTTCATCATTGCCTAACTCCACTTAAGTCGTTAATCCAAAAAAATAAAGAAACAATTTTATTTTCCTAACTTGAGTTAAGCTCTTATTCCGAATTACAATTTCGTCTAATAAACATAAATTGAGTTAAGGTCTTTCTCCAAACTTAAAGCTTTTGATTTAATCTGGAATAATAGCCTAACTCAACTTGAACTTTTTGACTTTCTTTCGTTCAGCAATTCATAAGAGCCTAAGTGTCTTTTTCGATAATATCTTTTGACTGCGAGAATAAACAACTATTTTTTGTTAACAACTAAGTAAAGAAATTCGTTTCCTTGGAATCTGCAGCAAAGTTTTCCAAAAAACACCTTCTCCTGATCCTGTACTGAAAATATTGAAAAACAGACTTAGACTGTTATGGGTTGTGACCACAGATGCATATATAATGAATGACCTATTAGAGGCATATGGAAGAGATTTGGTATGTAATTTTTTTTAATTTGCCTTTTGGTGGCACTATTACCCGACCGATTGTCATAAATATTTAGTTATGTTGTATTTTCAATCATATGTTATATAAAGTTAAGATTGAAAAACCAGGCGTCGCACCGCCCACACAACTTAAAAAAAATTACATTTGATAAATTTGGTATTGAGTTAGAAGCAAACACATCCGTGCAAAGAGAGGGCGGTACCAAAATATTGGTTTATCTAACATAAAAAATTGTCATCTGCTATATATTTTAGGTACAGATTAGGTTAAAAGTATTGCGCCATCCATAAACCTTAAGACTTGGAACGGGTGCATCTGATGTACCATTTGGTATATACGCTGCTACTTCCGTATGCTGAAATACGTCCCCGTAAAAGTCGGGAGATGCCACACCCCCTTTTTAATAATGCCCTAAAATGGCCAAAGTTACTAATCGGCCGCTGTAAAAATTAACCAATATGTAGTTATCATTCACGAAATTATCACATGATATTTTAGATTAAGATTATGAATTAGGAATTGATGATTTAAACGGCCATATCTCATTATATATTAGAGGCATGAATATCGGAGTTGATTCGTGTGCCATCGATGTAGAAAACAATATATTCTAGCGAGAAGTGAGTGATACCACACTACTTTTTAAAAAATCGAAATTTGTGGCTAAACCGATCGTTATGATTGGAAAAGGGAGCGTAGCTCCACATAAATACTACACAAAGTTTTAAACGACCATATCTCATAAGCTATTTTGAATACAAAAGATTTGTCACATATACTATTTGTCACACATACTTTCAATAATAGGTAGCAATAATTAGCAATATCATCAAATTTCCAAATTTGCCGTAATTTTCCAACGAAAAGTGTTTAAATGTTTCATTTATTCATTGGAGCAATCGCTGTTAGCAAATGTTCTACAGGATAAATCTGACGGAATTTAATGAAATATTTTCTTACCACACCACTGTGCCAGTGTAATGATATTTTGTGAAGCAGAAATTATACAAATTTTTATCAACATTTACATTTGCTAATGTTGGGTGAGCTGTTTTTTTTTTTACTTTTGTTTTGCTACCCTTCAATGATTGAAGACTTTTTAATTATTTTTTATTATAATTTCGAAAAACATTTCTCATTTTGTTGTTGTCTCTCTGTTATTTCTGTTCTACCGCTGGATATGTCCTGTACAGGGAGTCCTTATCGCTTCCGCTGTCGTTTTGCTGTATTCGCCATTGATACATTTTTCTTGAAATCTTTTTTTGCCTTCGAATTCCTTCTTTTTTGCTTGAATGCATTTTATTTTTCGAATGTTCAAGAGAATGGCAAAGAAAAATCATTAAAAAACGTTAACAAGATTAATGATGTTTCGTCGTTGTTTAAGCGTTTTTTCTATGATTTTTTCCCCATCAAACAGTTGCTGTTCGTTGTATTTTTTTGTTTTCAATTTCAGATAAGGTTAATTATAATATAAATGAATGTTTAAGTACAGAATACTGAGTTGGTACCTTTGTCGTTCTTTCTCCTCTCAGTTTTACGAATGCTTATCACAAGGATGCCTCAAGGAAGTGATTTTTGTTTCAATGTATTTAATTGTAAATTTTAATCGAATTAAAAGTATTTAAATTCTTACGGGAACAAACTAATATCTTAAGATGGCTCACTTTATTTAATTGCAATATCTTTGAAACTTTTGCACACAAAAGTTATTCCTAGACGGTTATCATGATAAACTTTTTTCCGTAAATAAATGCTTGGCAGTCATCATTTGCTGGCCGTGAAAAAATGTGTGCAATTTATTAGGAACACTTTAATACTTTCAAACGCCGTTAGAAACAATAATCATTACGTTGTCTTCATTATTGGCCCTGAAATTGAGAAAAAAATGTTTAACATTTTGTATTGAATTGTAGTTTGTGCCAATCAATGATTTACGCAATACATTGTGCAAATTCAAGGTGAAGGCAAATGAAATGAATACGGGAACAGATCAAAACGTCGATGGCTTCATAAGCAACACAGCTTAAATTAGCTAAACAGTTTCTAAATTTTAAGCCAATTTGTTGGTGTTTGATAGCCATTGAAAACGCGTAATTTTAGGAATATAGGCGAACGCCAGGAAAGTGTATTTTGGGTACGGGAACAGAGTAGTTTATTGTTATTGTTGTGGAGATGCTATTTAAAGATATTGAAAGAGTTTCCAAGAATACACCGAAACAAAATTCTTCCTGTGTGGTTTCATGAAGATGGTTTAGTTTGTTATATATCGAGCCTGTTGCGCAGAATTGCTAATTTCAATAAATTCAATATTCCATTGGCATCCAAGATCACCTTAAAGAGTAATTGCAAACAGTAGTGTTACGAAACTTAAACAACAAATTTGGTTGATTAAAAGCAATGCATTCGAACGATAATCGGCCGATTGCCATTACAATCCTTCAGTAGTAAACAATAACTATGCCTCACATGTGTCTGTAAGTGTGGAGTTGATTTAAATTCAATTAGTAAAAATAAATTGCTATTATTAAAAGTATTTATATGAAATAAAACAAATTATTTTAGTTATTTCAAATATAGCCAAACCAATACAAAATTATGTCGTCTCTACATAGGAAAAAGTCGTTGTTTTACATTCTCTTAAGCCTTTATTCGAATTTACAAGTGCTTTCGATTACATTTTCAACTGAATCCACTTATTGTATAATCAATGTACAAAGCTCAAGGACATTTTGTTGGTGTCTGAATATTTTGAAAGCAGCTATCCTAAAAAGTGAAGTTGGCTTAATTTTTTTTTTCTGGATATGTAATGTCATTTTTAAATTTGCGAGTTCTGATACATCTTTTGAATTAAAAATCAAAGTTTTTAAAGAATATTATGAAGGTATTTTGTACATGAGCATTTCCCGGGATTGAAGAAGAAAACTTTCTTCTTCACCACAATCCAGTCGGACACTTCTGCAACATTTCCTTGCTTTTTATACCCACCACTATAGGAAGTGTGTGCTTATTTTGCCACTTTGTTTATAATATTTAACTATAAAAACTAATACGAGTATTCATAGCGTACGAGAAAAATTGCCGTAGAAATTGAAGTTGATCTAAGTAAGTCCGTCCATCCATCCGTTCATTCAACTGTCCGCCCCGTGCTTGTTGAAAGCAAAATAGAGATAGCATCCCTTAAAATAGGAGGCTGAAATGTGGCACAAAACTGAAAAATGTTCTGTAAATCACGTGACTTCATATCACATGCCGTTTTGAAATCACACGTGTGATTTTTTCCTCCGATGTGATTTTATTTTTCGAAATCACAAAAAAACAGCTGATTTTCTTGACTTATTTTGTTCTGATTTAATTAAGATTATCAAGTGAGTAGAAAATTTTACGTTTTTAAGTTGAAAAAAAAACAAAAAAAAAGTTTAACTTAAATGCCGGGTGCTATATTTTTTGCTCTGGAAAATTTGCGAAGGACGCAATTAAACAACGAACGCATAAGGAAGAGAAAATTGCGCGACTTATTCAACCCTATGGATGCAAGCGAAAAATGGTAAGTAAATGAAACTGATGTACATAGACATTAAGATTATAAATAAAGTACTTTTCAGTTTTATATCGTTATACAGGCCGAACAAGAGAGCTTTCCAAATGATTTTGGACACCACTTCTGACAACGAGTTCCATTCCACCAAGTATTCAGTTTGCCGCTGTACTTAGATTTCTTGCAGTCGGGTCGTACCAAGCAGTGATAGCGAACGATATCAATTTAAGCCTGGGACGCTCAACTTTCTGCAAGATCTTGGGGCAAATGTTAAACCTGTTGGAGGAAAAGCTATGCCCAACATAGATAAAAATACCTTTGGGTTACCATGCAGAACATTCACTAACAGACAAATTCCGCGAAAAAGCAGCATTGCCACAGTTCTCAATTGGTTTCCGTTGCCATTTGCTTAAGGTTTATGGAGTTTTTCTTTGAATTTACCCAAAGAAGACTGAATAATTATTAACTATTTTCTTAATAACATCACAAATAATCAACTTTAGTCTGAAGTATTTTATTTATTCAAATAATTAAAACTTACTTTTTCATTGCCACAAAATTTTGTTGGTCTGGCAAGCATTGATTAAATCTTCGAAAACTAAATCAGCTGATGACCTCAAGCAAAAAGAAATCACAAGCAAACCACAAACAAATTCACAAAACAGATAAACAAAAGGTAGTGTCTCAAAAAATTGTTAATTTTAGCGTTTTTATTGCGCTAAGTGTTTAATTTTACTACATAAATTAAGAAATAACACATGCTGTTAATAAATTAAGCAATTTATTTTAAATTTCCCATAAAAGTATTCGTAAAAATAAGCATGTGATTTGAAATCGACAGGTGCTTAGCTGACCGGTTTAAAATCACAAAATTTCAAAAAGTTTGTTGTGCAGAACACCATTTTTGTGATTTCAAATCACTTTTGTGATATGTGATTTTCAGAACAGGCCTGAAAGACTGAATAAAGACGGGAGAGGTCTACTCCAATTCATAAGCTTTTTAAGCAACAGCTTAACTGTATGTCGTGGTTATTGAAGTACACTAAAAAATAAGCATTTTCACTTAAGGAATGGAGAACGTCAGTGAATTACCTTTGGAAAGAGGTTATTTTTGATACGTCCACTTACCTAACTATGAGTCAATATATCGTTCGCGATGCTGTAGCTTACATGTATGTGCTACAGTTGGAAACATTGATGTAGTAGGAAAAAACTTGCTTGTGTCGTTTGCAGAAAATTTCTAATTTCTAGTACAACTTATTTGCGAAAAAGCCATATAGTGAAAGAGCACTTTTGAATTCTTCACATGGTGATATTTGTTGTAATAAGATCAAGCTACCCACTGGCTTCTTCAGGATAATCGATAAATGTGTCCACATTTCAAAATATGGAGACCATAATCTTACCGGCCAATTGATTCGTTTCTGGTCGATTGCAAAGTCTTTAGTAGCTTTCCACTCATCGGTTTGCCGATTTGTTCTAGGAATGCGTTATTGCAGCCAAGTTTCCTGTATTATCTTGTGCTGCTTGAAGGAACGATTTTCTCTGCTTTTAAATTGTTGTGTTGTTGACTGTTGACACAGTGCCCGTTTTCTTACCACTTCAATTTTCGGTTATCAAGAAACACTGCCAAGATATTCTTGATGGTTTCTGATGCAAACAGCTGTCCAGGATTTCCACCGCGTTCGGTGTCTGAAAATCGGTGTCGGTGCCTGAAAATCGGTAAACTATTGGCAAATGTAGACTAAAATTTCCATAACGCTTTTCGAGTCAGTTTTAAGCGTGGGAAGCATATTTCTCATTAAAAAATAGTGTTTAATCAGTACAAGAATTTCGCGTTTTACATTTACATAAAAAGTATGATAATTCAGACGTTGTCAGACGTGTAAATTTCTAAAATGACTTTTGTTTTAAAGCTGACATTTCTGTGTTATTGCCCAAACTTATTATTGATCAATTAATTGCTGAATCCCAGTCCGTTAAAAGGGGGTTCGGTGCCATTCCTCTTAAACGATTTTTCGTATCGTTCTGGACAGCAAACACTTCCTACTGCTTAACATTACGCATCCCATTTCAAACAAGTGGATAAATATCTGCTACAACCATCGTTCAGAACTAAATCTGCGTGCCGGCACATCCCCAAATCCACAAATAGTGGATTCGTTCATTGCATACGAACATGGCTACCATTTGCCAGTCTAATTGCCTTGAAGATAAATCTTGTCAATTAAATTATTATTTTTGTGCAACAAATGTTTAATGCTTCTGTTGCAGCTGCATTACCGATGAGCAATTTTATGAAATATCTCTCAGACACCAAGAAAACCGCAATAAAGCACTGCCAGCTAGTTAGTATAAACAGTTGGCAGTTGATCTTCGGATCAAACATCTTCAGAGAAAATAAAGTGTTAAGATGGGCGGAACAGAAAATGATGGCATTTGATATCTTTGATGCAGTGAAACAGGCTTGTTTATGAAAATGATTAACGCCCCACTTAACGGTTTAACAAAATGTTGTTGTCTCCTCTGCTGCCGGCACTGATGATGGTGCGAAGTTATCGTGATGGGAGTAAACGGCAATTTCTACAATTATTGGATAGACTGAATTGACTTGTGTTGCTATGGAATGCAGAAAATTAATTTTATATGTTTACATTGGCGGGAATAACAGAAGCTTTAAGTGTATCATATAATTAGATATGTTAATGGTAAACTACACATAGACTTTACGGGCTTTGAGGCTATTTGCTTTAGATTTGGACTCAGATGCTTTGATGATACTCGTCCGTCCGTAAATAGTAGACGATTTCAACAAAATGTTATTTTTACACAACAAAGATGAATCCAATTGAAGATGTGTCATGTGGATTCATATTGTTTTACGACAATTTGGACGTTATTGAAAATTAGTCATGTTTAGCCATATTTTGGTATTGATCTCAAGCATGTCTCTATCTCCTCCATAAGACACAGTTTTTGTCGGAAATTAACTCTATTTTGAGTATATGCTGATGATATGATTTTGTCACTATTAAATTGGATAATCAACCCAACGTAACACAAATACAATATATTAGAATGTAGCGCAGGAACGGTAAGTCTACAGCATGGAATCTTTTTAGTCTATGCATTTCATTATTGCCATCCGAAACAAATATGGTTAAGTGGTTGTCGTGGTTGCCAAGCTTATTTAAATAAGTTTGGCCAAGTCTAGCAATTTCTTCTTGAACGGTTAACATCTTTAAATCTCTATGTATATCTTTATTTGTTAGATACCAAGGATCATTTGTTACTACGTCAAGTTTTGACTGGCAGCGCAAAATTTAAAATTCCAATATTGGATTTACTAGATGTTCCCACAATTGAATTCCGTATGTCCAAATTGATTTAAGAATGACTTTATATCCTGGTTTCGTCAGCTTCAAAAGTAATTTCTCGAATATTTTTGAGAATTTTGTGCCAGCAAACTTATAGGTCCGTAGCATCTTAACTCGTTTTGTCTCCATTACAACTTCTGCACATTTCCATTGGGTAAGGGAATGCTGAAGCCAAAGTATGGCATTGTGTAATAAAGTCAAAAATATTATAACCTTTTTTCCTTGCAACAATTTAGCAATTTTCGCAACAATCCTGTCATAACCAGTAGATTTACCCTTACTGAGTTTGGTAATTTAATCTCGTACTTCCGTGGGCGACATATGAGTGACGGGCACATCCTTTTGACATGAAGAATAAACAAATGGCATAATATTGAAAAACATTTTCCAAGTATTTTGCAAAGTTTCTGCCTTGCTCTCGTCGGATCTATACCAAACACCTTCATATTCTTAAAAGGAACGTTTTGTTGCGCAGAACGCTTTAGATATTTGGTGGCGTTAAAGAAACTGTGCTCATCGTTTTTAGAAGGATTTCTTATGTAATGTCCGGTATTTTCATTTTTCTGCTCTTTCAATTTTTGCTGATTAAATTTCTGCTTATCTCTTGCATTTCTACTATATTACTATGTCTGTTTCGGCCTTCTTTTTATACATATAAGAAAGCGGATTTCAGCTGTTTCGAACACTGAATTAATTTGTCTCCTAAACGAATTACTGGGAGTGGAATTAAAATTGGAAAGATTTCGACTGCATTATTTAATTCCAGCTGAGTGTTTATTGGTGTATTTGATTATACATTTATTTATCCAGAATTTGAAGGATTCAATATCAGTGACTTGTAAAAGGATTTTAGAAGATTATGGACGAAAGCAAGGAGAATAATTGGAACTTACAATAATTCTCTTATAATCCGAATTCAAATCATTACTATCAAGAGATCCGGTAGAAATTCGATCGTATACCGCAAAATCAAGTAAATCTGGGATCTTAATCGGATGATCTTGTGATCTTAATATGCTGGTGGGCTAGTGGAAGATGTTCAATAATGATTTTAACAATGAATCTGTAGAGTTCGTGACACATCTTGTTTAGTATTTGATTCAATCAAATACCCACAAAATACAAATACAGTACGATTGCGGAGATGATTAGCAGTAACTGGCTCCTTTAATTTTGTAGTAAGATCTTGAGATAAAGTCAATTTCCGATTTTAAAAGGACGTCAGAAAAACTACTCTCTGCTGAGTATGATTGGAAAGTCCGTTGTTATTCTACATTGCAATTCTAATGTACAATTGTATAACCTTAATAATTTTAGTCGTATATTTAGCATCACTGTCTACTTTTTCAAACAGATCGTTTTATTTTACAACATCCTGATTTTTTTCAGCATCGGGGTGTATTAAATTGGGTTTGATTGACATATATTTTTGTTCAAATAGGGGTAGCAGCGATATTTCGGTTTTGTTACAATTTAACAAGATCTTGATACATTTTGCATCGTGTATAATTTGTCATACAATGGCAGCATTTTGACTGCGTATCGTCCTTCATGGTACACTCTGTAGTTGGAGGATCATTAGCGGACTTAACACATTTGTGTGGCTTTTTACGGTTTGAAATTATTAATTTTACACGGGAGTTCAATAGTGATGTTGGCGTTCTTAATGCGGTGGATTTTACAAATATCCTTGTTATTGGATCTTGGATCAAGATCAATGAAGAACACCGATAAAGGTTGTTTGATCACACTACTTTTATCATTGCGCGGATTGCTTACATCAAAACTTAATGACAAAAGATGTGTCTTAATGTCAACAGCAGGCGTGGTGTGATAAATACAGGGTTGCTCATATTCGACGCACCCATGTTTTAAAAAAAAAAATCAAAGAAAAAAATAAAAATTTGGCGGTTGGCAATCTTATTCATTTAATTTGTTCCAAGTAGATTTGTTTACATCAATTTTTGAATATGATATCTCTCAAATGGCCGCCTCTGGCGTTGATGGCGTATTGTGCCCTTTTTGCAGCATTTTCCATCGTTTTCGCCAACATTTCGGCCGGAATAGCGGCTATTTCTTTACGAATGTTGTCCTTGAGCTCTTCTACGGTCCTTGGCTTGTTAACGTAAACCTTTGACTTCAAATGTCCCCACAAGAAGAAGTCAGCGGGCGTCAAATCGGGCGAACGCGGTGGCCAGTCCAAATCACCACTTTTCGACATCAAACGGCCCGGAAACAAATTCTTCAGAAAATCGATTGTTATGCGACTTGTGTGCGGTGGAGCGCCGTCTTGTTGAAACCAGAACTGCCTCATACGCTTTCGACGAATAATTGGCATCACAAAATTGGTCATCATGTCGCGATAACTCTCCTGGTTGATGGTAACAGCATGGCCATTTTCGTTTTGGAAGAAAAACGGCCCAATGACCGTTTTCGCACTAACGCCGCACCATGAAGAGGCAATTCTTGAATCTCCTGAGGATTTTCAGTGGCGTAAATACGGCAATTTTGCTTATTTACGGTCCCATTCAATGTGAAATGGGCTTCATCGGACATGATAATTTTATTCCAAAATTGCTCGTCATCATCGGCCATTTCGATGACTCGTTGGGCCCATTCCAATCGACGAGGCTTGTCCGCAGGCAACAATCTTTGCGTCAATTGAATTTTGTACGGGAACAAATGCAAATCAACGCGAATAATCCGTTGTAAAGTGGACCGAGCCACGCTTAACTGCTGAGAACGGCGTTTTTGGGATGTTCTTGGGGACCTCTCAACACTGGCTCGTACGGCAGCGATATTCTCGGCCGATCGCCTTGGTCGACTTTTATTTGGCCTCTTCGGGTTAGAAAGAGCCTCACCAGTCGAAAATTTTTCGTATAAACGCTTAATGATGTTCTTAGAAGGCGCACTTCTCACATTTTTTAATATTTTAAAAGCACGTTGAGTTTTCACAATTGACTTCTTCTGTTGAATGTAAATTTCAACTATTTCAGAGCGCTCGCGTGGCGTGTATTGTTCCATGGTAAAAATCTGCTTGGACTGACGCTTCAAACGCGGTATGTCATTAAGCGATCTGACATCTCTGTCAAAAGTTATGGCGTTGCCAGATGGGTCCGTCGAATATGGGTAACCCTGTACCTTTAAAAATAAGTCTGCGCGAAAACTGCTGTCTGATTTGATTAGTATGCATTAGTTTCCTATAGGGCTCATCATTATTAACTGATAACTTTATCTGTCCATTTCCTAGCGGTCTATAATATAAATCTTTTTTTTGCGATAATGGAACTAATATTTCCTATCATATTGTTAACATTATTTACAACAGGAATAAGTAATGGCGGTGATTTTATGGCGTCAACATTTTTTGTTTTATTATTCTGAAAAGCAACTTGAAACATTTCTTCTTTTCTGGTCGTTTTCAGTTGGAGACTTACAAATATTTCTTTTGTTTAAATGTGTTGCTGTTTGCAACTTAAAAAATTCGTTAAGATCTTCACTAACATCTTCATCATCAATACTTGCAATCATGCTGTAGTCTGATGTTTTTACGGCTTCTAACACTTTTATGATACTGGTTTTTCTGTTGAAACAAAAGCAAAACTAAACTCGAGGTACTCAATATGTGCATTTAGATATTGGAAAATCAAGGATCACGTCACAAAATTTACGTATTACGTTTTGTACCTTGGAATGTCACCACATTCTACTAGATTTTCTATAAACCAGATTGGCGCTATTTTCAATATCCATAACGGCTCCGCAACATGTGTTATGTTAAGTTTTTTTAATAGCTTCTGAATAATTGCATTTAAATCACTCACGCTAAATGACGCATTATTCGCTATTTTCGAACGCATTGCTTCAGTCATTCAGATCATTAGCTTTGTTCTGTAAACTTACTGTCTGCATCATCTTTGTGGCAAATATTCACCAGCCTCGCTATAGAAAATATTTAATTAATGTAAAGTGGGCAAGCAGAATTTAGTATGTATAAAAATTTTGTATCAAAGTTAAATATACGACGTTGTGTATTATCGAGTCGTTTGATAATCGCTAGATTTTTAGATTTCCAAAACAGTTCACATGAAGATGTTATTTCAGTCGATAGACCAGAGCTTGGCATCTACTTTTTGGAAATGATTTAGTGTAAAGGTCGACAACCGCGATATAAATGAGAAGTAGAGGTCGGTCGGCAGCTATTTCGTTATTAATGTTGTAATGTTGTTTCACAAAATTACCATTGACGCTGATTTTTCATAAACCGACAAAAAAAAGATAGTCCGAAGTAGTTTGATAATAACAACCTCTCTTTTGTAAGCGTTCAATTATAAGTCTTGCCGTGATAAATTTGCAAAGCGAGCTGACTCTACCGAATAAGAAATTTGCGTTTTCATCTCTTCCATCCATCCATCTATTTGATCCTCAGCTGAATCGAATTGTGTGGAAATTATTTTAAAATACATCATCGTAGGCAATATATAGCTAACAATATTGAAATTTTCGGATATTTTTTAAAGAGTGGATCATCACCACATTTTCATTTCCTCTTTGGAATTGCTCCAAGTACATTGGCTCCGAATCCAAATCTGCACCAATGCTGGTTCCTTAGAAGTAGTTATATCGTTCGCAACTGAATGCTATATTTTTACTGAAATGACACAAATCGCAACTGAACCATCAAAAATTGTACGCTGAAAAAGCGAATAGCAATAAAGCCAGCAACTGAAACCTAAAATAGAGACTTTTGTAATAACAATAATATAATAATTTATAATATGTAATATAATCATTTATAATATAAAATATCGGTTTTTGCAATTTTAATCACAAATGAGTCTTGCAGTGAATATTTGCAAGCCGGATTGGGGTTAGCGACTATAAAACACTTTGGAAACAAAATAGCCTGAACCCGCAGAGTAGTTTGACCTTTATTCTGCTATTTTGCGAAATTATGTAGGTCTTTGATCATTAAAATACTTTATTATTATATCATAGCTAAATTCTACCGACCTGCTAATTAAGTTTTTATTTTGCTTTTTCTCTTTAACACGAATTTGTTTATACTTTCGTTAAGGTCATCATTAATTCACTGCATTAGCCAGTCCATGATATCCGCTATAGTGCATCATATTTACCAAGAATTTCTCATGTAAACACCCCACTAGCACATTTGGCTCACAAAATTTAAATTTGCCAACATATTCGGTTGCCCGTAATTTGATAGATGATTCGAAATAAGCATTCTGCAAGCAGTGACTCGAAGGAGACTCCTTTTTTCTTCATCTACCAGTGATGGTATGCCTTAGAAGTTGCAGCAACATCTTAATCTTTTATGCAACTTAATGAACTCACAGACAGCGACCCACAGCCACAGCGTTGTGTGATCGTTAGCGCCCTCTGTTGTGTATGGGTGAGCAAGTAAGTCACTGTATCGCTGTAAGGCTGCATTATGCGCCGGCCAAACGTCCAACCAGCCAGCCAGCCAACCAACCGACAGACCACAAGCAAGTGCAACACAGTGCAAAATCCATAAATTTCCACCTTGTCAACTTTTGATATTAATAAATTACCAACAAAGAGCATAATTAATTAAATTTGTAGTAGACGTCGTAGCTGTGTTGCGCAGTCACCAGCTCAGCCTGCCCCATCAGACTCGGAGTACTCATTGGCAAAGAGTGGTACTATGCACGTACTATAAGTCATAGTTGATGCACAATCACACAGCATAGAACTTTTGACCATGTCGCGTCCGAGGTTCCTCTTTTCGCATTGTTGCTTGTCTCTGAAACAGAAGTCGAAAGTGTGTGCCGCCGCCGCCACCGCCTTCGTGCAACAATGCGGTACGCATAGTTTTACGCAAAAAGTGGCATCATCATTTATTTGTGTTACCAATTGTGTTCCGCAGAGTTGAAGTGGCATTACGTTTTTGTTTGTTTTCGGATGGGGTCTTCTTATGTTGGACCAAGCAAAAAAACAGAAACGCTGTTTATTACTGTTGCTACCGTTGTCAACGAGTCCAAAACCGTTGTGGAGCCTGGTTGTCATTACGAGCTGTTGCATTTATAACTTTCAGCAACCAACTGACATCGCTGCACGATGACCGTCGGGGTGTACATTTATTTTGGTTTGGTTTGAATCACATCCCGATGGCGTTAATTAAGGCTATTGTAATAGAGTTTATTTCATATTTCGAAGACTAATTTAAGTGCATTTGCATTTCAAAATGTGAGAGCAATGAATTTGGTAAATTGAGAATTTTTTGAGAATAAGCATCAACAATAATCGGAGAAGGGGACACTGTTCGATTGAGGGACGTCGTCGTTAAGTATAAAGCTGATACAGCCACCATCGAAGTACTGCAATTGGTAGTTAAAGGATATGCACGAAATAAAACTTGTGGCATCTAGCATCTACTACACTTGACTTGCAGAAACGCATGCAATTGGATGTGTGTTCGTTGGCGAAATTCATAGTTATTACAGACTTCCACAAAATAAGAAATGACGAATAAAATCTAATATGTCCACGTTGGTGTCGATTAGTAGGACCCATTTTCAACCTTTAAATTAACTTTTTTCAACATAAATTGGTTAAATGTATCAGAAAGTGCTTAATTTCGGGCAGATTTCGCACGAAATGACAAAAAAGGTGACAATTTTAAATCGAAAACAAAGTTGATCCGGCAATATAGGGTATATTTAGTTAGTTTGCTGAGTAAACACAACGAGTCCGAGGATATGGTGTATGTCAATCAGTAGCCTGCACACTTCAGGGTTCAGTTGTTAAAGACTTTTCTCGGAAGCAGATAGTTTTACAAAAACGCTGATTCGACAAGTTTAGCGTGCAAAAGATTCTGCTATATTCAAGGTTTTTACCTCTTAAATTATGCTTCAGGCATTCTGATCATGAATGGAATGGAACGGAGTTGAAGAGACCGGTGGAATACTGCAAAAACCAGAATCTGGCGGTCATGGTTAACAAGAAAACACGGATACTACTAATCAATCAGTTCATGACGATCCGAACTTATCAGCATCTTAAATGCGCAGAGATCATCATTACTTGAAGTTGTATCCCTATAGACTTCAATTAGTGCAGGAATTAACAACCCAGGATGGCAGTCAGAAGTTTGATTTCGTACACCAAGCAGTTGAGCTGTTTTCAGATGAAGTTCCACCACCATTGCCACCACGGGAATGCAACAAATCCGGAACGCAATCTTCAGAAAAGGAACCATCGGTAATTACTTTCGTATGTTCATGAAGGAGGAGTGCAGTTACAGCGAATTCACAGCGTTATGCGGATATGTTAAGAAACTTTTTGTCGCCTAACTGCAAAAACTTTCCTGGCAATAACCAAAGCATAAGTTTCCAGCATCACGGAATATCTTCACACACATCCAATGCGTTTTTGCCACGTATTCATTAAATTGTGCCTGCCGAATTGATATGCAGTAGAGGTGGCATAAATTGATCTCCATACAGTCCTGATTGAGCGCACGTGGAATTTTTCCTGTGGAGTTATCTGAAACCTAAAGTTTACGTCAATAACAGACTTCCTAGCCAAATACGAATAAAAATATCCTTCTCGAAATGGCAGCTATCACGGGGTTTACCTGCCGGGCTAAACATTTTTCTATTCGCTTAAATAGGTGCTGCGAATAAGCGAAATAAACGTTTTTTCCATAAACGCAATTCTCACAAGGTAAGGCTGAGCATTGCTGAAACATAATTGAAACATCTTTGGAAAAAAAAGACAAACGCTGCCAACCACAAAATTAGCCTTGTGTGTAACGTGTATAAAATAACCTACCATATTGAACGAAAGTTATAGTTATTTTGTCGGATAGGATCTCATCACTGCTCACATTTAGCTGAAAATGGGCAATCAACCGGTTATGGCATATGATCGGCTTCCTTCTTTGAGTGGCTGCGACCAATGCCCGCCGCCCAGACGGTCGCTTAGATTTGGTCCGTATAAATTTACTGAATGTTAGAAGCTCTCCCTCAGGGTTACAGGGGAAAAAATTTTAATTCAACAACTGATTATATATCTGCAATAAACTAAATTGTGCTATGGAATCACATAAATCAGGTAGGCGCATATTGATCTCCATTATGATCACAGTGATAAATGCTGTGGTGAGTACATCATGAACCATCTTTAGAAAGAAAAGCAAAATCTATTGAAATCACTTATTTTATAAAAGAAACGTTATTTTATTTAATAATGAAAAAAAAATACAATGAAATAAAATAAAAAAGAATGCACCAATTTTCGTGGTATCAATTTTTTACCAATAATTACTATGAGCAGAACTAAAACTTTCTGCTATCATCGTCATGAGTTTGGACTTAGATCTGGTATATCCAAGTACTCATATTAGGATAAATCTAGGAAAAAAGTGGCGTGATATGGCTCGATTCGTACAATAATTTTGCCTTTTGCAAACAGAAAATTTTATGAAACTGGTCACTCATTGTGGACTTAAACAGACAAGTTCGAGTAACTTCAAGTTCACTAAAGTTATTCAAATACTCTACTGAATTACATTTATTATGAACTATTATTTGCGTATTACAAAGTCTTAGATCATCGTAAGAAATGTCTCTTCAACTTATATCAACTGTAATCTTCAATATTGAAATACACTCTTTAATATACAAATGGCAGAATGTTGTGACATATTAGTGCAATCTTCTCAGTCGTCGAGAAGAAAATAGAAAAGTAAATTTTCCAGTAAATTGGGAAAAAGATAACATTATTATTTTTGATCAACAAGCAACAATTATGGCTTTGAGAAACAAAGCACAAATAAAAATTTACATTTGTTGTCATGGTCAATTTTACATATTTCCACCCACTGGCTGATGTCGCATGAATAAGAAAATGTTATGCTTCTCCATTGAAATTCTATAAGAAATGAACGTCCACCATCGCTATTGAAGACCATCAGCATCGTGTAATCATGAACTTTTATTCCTGTATACCAACATCGATGTGGCACCATAGGACATATTTCCATAGGACATGTTTCCTCTCATTTCAGTGGCATATGGACCAACCTTTGCCGTTATATCTGTAATACAGAGTGGCGCACGAATCGTGCTACGGCCAAGTGTCAATGGCGGCCATTATTTAAAGATGTTGGAGGAATTTTTGTACCCAGAACTGCGCCGAAGACGTATCAGTATCAACAGCATTTGATTCCAGCAAGATGGAACAACTGCGCACATAGCCAGACCGGTTATGGAGGAGCTCCAACGAAAATTCCCAAGTAAATTGATATCTAGAAACTCCACTTTCCGCTGGCCCCCAGGTTTACCTAACCTGATTGCACCAGACTTTTTTTTACGGGGTTATGTCAAGCAAGAGGTGTACAAGATGAAAACAATGAATCTGACTGAATTGAAGCAATGCATTAAAACAATAATTGCGGTGACCCCGCAATGAATAATTTTCTGATCATATGTCGCATATGTGCGAAGGAGCATGGAAATCATTTACGGTTCATCATCTTCAAAACCAATTAGTTATATAAAATACATTTGAATTTTCTATACAATAAAAAAATAAATGAACGAAATACCATGCTTAAAAAAGTTGTTGGAATTTCTTATTGTATTGCAGTTGGTGTGCTACCCTTTAGTTTAGGGGATTTGTCTGTTCAAAATGTTAGTAATTTGGATGGTGCAAAATGTTTTCCATGTTCTTCACATAACATATTATAGTATGTGGAAATTTCTTGATTTGAGTAACCTGCTGTCAATTACTAAATTAGCACTAAATAGGGGTTTTAAAAAGCGGCAGTTTAGACGTTTATTAGGAGTAAAGGTACATACAGACAGTTGTACAAACAAATTTATATATGTGCATATATACGAGTTTTATGGTTTCAAGGATTATTTAGGGCAAGTAAAATAAGAAAAACCTATTTAAAAAAACTCTACTCTGTCGTTCTATCAACAAATAGTATTGAGAATTTTTTTATTCAACTTTTATATGAATACTCAATTCATTCAATATCCATATGCTCGATGATACGGAATGTAATCTGGTACGCTGTACGATTTCATTTACCTCGAAACAGAATATGCCAAATAGGCATTTTAATTGTCTTAAAAGATATTTTTGGTTTTCGCAAAGCAGCAACAAATATACTACACACTAAGCATTATTACGAAAATATAGATTCCTTCAATTCAATGGGAACATGATTGCCGCTAAAGCACGACGTTCCTTGGAAACTGCAAATTATAGTGGGTGTAAGGAGTTGCATTGTCTTGATGAAACAAAACTTATCTTTTAGCCAAATATGGTCTTTTTTCAATAATTTCAACAGTCAGACCCTGCAGTAAATTAACATAATATTCGCGGTGGTGGTTTTTCTGAAAATAATCCCATGCGCATCCAAAAAAAAAAAAAAAAACAGACGTCATGATCTTCCCTGTAGATGAAACTGTTTTCATCCTCTTTAGACACGATTCTCTCACTCCAGTCCAGTGCTTTGACTGTTCATTTGTCTCAGGTGTGAAGTTGTGGACTCATGTTTTATCTGTGTTTATATGTCGACGCAAAAATTCGGCTTTATTGCGGTGAAACATCGCCTAACACTCTATTGAAACACCTTCACTACGTTGTTTTTGCTCTATTGAAAGCAGGCGCGGCTCGTACGGCGTCGCTTAAACTCTCCCAATATACCCAATATTTTCCAGTTAGAAACGAAGGAGCACACTCCACCGGTGAAGAATCTAGCTCCGTTTAATATTGGTTGGACTAAAACCTTTCAAATGAAAATATTGAATTACATAACGCTGACCAATTTTTTCCATGTTTACAAATTCACTGAAGTCGTTTACTTTTGATGGCTTAAATTCAACATATGTTTTATAAAGTTGCCATTTTTCACCAAAATAATCTTTTTCAAACCACTGGCATCATCAATACGCCAGATCGGATAGCTTTGGGATCGCCCTCGTAAATAAGTTGACAATATGTTACTACATCAAATACCCGAATAAAATATACAGGCGGGACAAAATTTAAAATATATACATATATACATAAATAAATAAAATAAATAGTTACTATTTAATGCATTTGTTCCATTTATTCTCCGCTTACTTATATTAAGCGTAATTTCGATTATCACAACCACTTTTATAACATTCAGACAGCAGATTTTGTGTGGTGTTCACCTCAAGATTACTTGTCATTACCTCGTTTTTGAGGTCAGTGCACCACATGATTATAGGACCTATAATTTTACCTATAATATTCGTGTTTATGTCAAATTGTTTTGTGGGCTCAGCATGTTATGATGTGATATAAGCGAACGCATGCACAATCTGAGCGTGTGTGCTCATACACACTTGCATGTTCATACATAGTACATATTTGCAACATGCACTTGCGACAAGCATTATGTTAAATGCATGTTGCATGTACACAGACACATACACACACACACACACACACATGCTTACGTTTTGTGAATGCAATGCATAAAAGGACAGACGCAATTTAGTGGAACGACGAACGGCCTGCAACGTGCAACATGGCAAAACAACAACAGGAGAATTTCTGAGGTTAAATACAAAATTTTAATGCGATAATTTGACCAGGCATTGTGGTCAAATTGACTAATTGAACAGGTGTGGTGGCAATCAACAACAACACCAACTAAAGCAACAACATCAAAGGGAGCCACAATTGTAACGCAATGTAAAGTGAATAATAATAACGATAAAACCAAAGCACAGTGGTGTGGATAGCTGATTTTCTATTCAAAATAAATACAATAATAGTAGAATATGTGGCGGTGCTTGTCATGATTTTTTTAGATCGCACTCTGCTTTCAAACTTATCACTTCCGACTTGTAGCCCAAAGAGTTTCAGTTGACTGTTAATGCTGTAATATATTTTGAGGTGCTTAATTAGATCAATATTTATATATTACATAATACACGTTGTCAAAAGAGTACTTGGAGTACCTATCTAAAATTGTACATTTATCCCAAAGAATTATGTAATCGTTGATTCATTTTTAAAACGCATTTTCCAAAAAACATCTTCAGTTCTCGCCACAACTCATCGTTTATGGCTTCTAACGACTGAAAATGGTTATTTAGGAGCGGTAATTAAAATTTTGGGGAGATAATTAAGTCAGCCGGATCCACATCGGGTGAATACGGTGGTTGTTCGATGAAATTTCCGTACGCTTTTGAACAGCGTAAGCCTTGTAGTGCAAAATCCATGAGTTTTCTTTCCACAAATCTGGCCTTTTTCAATTGATTTCCACAAATCTGGTGCTCAAACACCACATAGTGGCCAATTAATAATTTTTATTTTTCGTCTAATCTTCTGAAAAGAATTTCTAGGAGCAAAACGAAGCGATAATCGAACTAAAAGGATCAACATATATTACCCTGACTTCTGTCATATTTGATTAAATAAACATATTTTATCAAATAATACAAAATACCACGACCTTGATTTTCTTTTATAAACAATGAATTGTTCTCCTTTAAGCGAGCGTAATATTTTTATTGAAGAAATAAGTACCAGCGATGATCAATGCGATGAGTAGCACTCAACCTACCTTCTTGCTGTACACAACAATTTTCCAATCCCATTCATAGAAAATCTTCTAATTTAATGTAGCTCAGAAATGACTTGCAAACCACTGTGTAACACCAACCAAATTGTGGCCATGCAAATGTTTAGTATCCGTTGATATTATTGAAATGCTATAGAGAAGTTGGTTGGGTTTTCGATCTTTTTCTTCAAAAACACCGAGCCAAGCAGTGAAGCTAAGTCAAATTACGTTATGTCAGTAACGACGATGACGGGACGGCGTGTGATGATGTTGACAATGACGTTACTGCTCGAACGACATAGCACAGTGCGTGTGGCACATTCATGCCCCAGTACTTATGCATACCGTTCTTTGGAAAAGCGTCACTTTGTTAATTTGTGAGAAATGTTCAATTTCCAGATCATTGTATGGCAACGGCGACTGCTAACATGACTTACGTGTCTCGTAACTATTTGTGGTTAGGAACCATAAGGTTCTCACCATCGATGAGTTTAGTCCAGGAGCTATGGTTTTGTGGCCGTCACAGTTGACGCTTGATCCTCTTTGGTTTAAACAATTCTGATAATTCGTTCGTATACGAGATGCATTTAAATGTTGACAGGTTTGTGTATGATTCCACATTGTTACATTTCTTGAGTTTCATTTCGAATTTTTTCTTTTTCGTTCGAATTCAAATTTCAATTCATGCCAAGTTTGCATGCTCAACTGAACTGTCATCTGAATGACAGATGAAAGAAATTTTAACATGTCTGTGTACTGTATATTCGATAATTTGTTCAAATACATATGTGGTTAAATTGTGTTGCAGCTGGTTTTTTTTTTTTTGATCAGTTTTATCTGGTGGAGAAATTTGCGATGATGGATCAAAGATACTTCCGCTTTTTTGTGAGACCTGACAAGGAAAAATATGTTTAAAAATTACATCGAATACTTTGTTGTGCATTCATTTATTTCTCATTTAATTTCATAAACACTCATTATAAACAATTTGAAGTTAATACATATTTTAAGAGTTGTCCAACCTTTGCTGTCAGTAAAGGGCCTATTTTTACGGGTTATTCGAGAGTTCACATCGGTACGATTGTTGTTCAATGTTGGAAGATAACGGTCTGCTTATAATGTATCGGATGGGGGATTTAAGCAATATCTTCTGTCTAAGATATTTCGGCGCCCACCGTGTTCGTGGCCCGGTATTTACCATGACTTACTTTTTACATTTTGGTAGGGCTTTGGGTGCCAATTTCTGTTTCGGTATCTTTCTGTAATTTTCTTGCCGTACATTTTTCGTTGGTCGATCTCATGCGTATTTTAGCTGCCAACAGTTGGTGATCCGATCATATTTTAGTATCTAGAGTGTTCGGTATAAAAAAAAACGTACCAGGCGTGGATATCTTTGTGTGGATATTTGGTATCACTCACTATTATGTTCCCCGTGGCGGCAAAACTAACCATTTTTAAATCGTTATCGGAGGTATAGCAACCAGATTGAATTTAGTAATGTTGTCCTCCTATTTTGGCGTTGCAGAACACTTTTAACGTCAAGGCTGATAATTGGTCTGATATTTCGTCCAGTTATTTTTAAGAATTTGCTCTGTTCTCACCGTATTTGTATGCCGTCGAAAAGTGCGGACAAATCAGTTTGGTATATAAAGGTTATCTCAAAATAAATTTATAATTGTTTAAATTACTGAGTGAGCGCAACGAGTCCGAAAGGCGCGGATGTATGTTAATCCGTGCTTGGCTATGGGGAATTCAGTTGCTACGGAGCGAGAGTTTTACAAAAACGTGAATTCTCATTCGAAATTATGTCAACAATTTGAAGAAACCATTGAAAATTAGAAATAACCAAATCCGGGTCAAATGCCATCAAGATTATGAAAAAACAATGGAAAGTGGGTATAGTTTTAATCAACCTGTTCGTGACGATACGAACCTTGCAAATCGAAAGCGTGCAATCATTTCTACACCGAGTTTTGTACAAAGACCTGAAAGAGAGGAGTTTCAAGAATTCCAATCAGAGGCTTAACTTCGTAAAACAGGCAATTGAATGATTTTCAATGTTTACCAATACCTTATTTTCGGATGGAGCTCATTTTGATTTCAACGGACACGTAAATAAGCAGAACTGTTGCTAATAGAGTGCAACGATTCCAAAACGCAAGCATCATGGCAGCGATATGGTTGTGAGAAATTATCTGCCATTACTTTTTTGATAATGCTTAATACTTGGAGCATTATGTGAAGATGTTAGAGAGCTTCTTGTTACCTGAACGGCAAAACTTTCGTGGATATAACCGAAAAACATGTTTCCTGCGGGACGGATCAATGTCACACAAATCCAATACGTTCTAGTACGAGTTTCTGAAATGTTCCCCGGCAAATTTATCACCAGTGGAGACGACTAACTCCTATAGATTTGTGGCTGCTATATCAAATCTAAAGTAAAATAAAATAAATCGACTTTCCTGGCGTATTTGAAAGCAAATATGAGTCCACCTGCCGAGCCGTCATAAGAAATTTTTGTGTCCAATTACATGAGTGCGTCGAACGTGAGGTTTTGCATCCGGACGATATAGTTTTTAGGAAATAAATTTTTAAATTGTGTACTTTATTAAATAATAAACATTATTTGCATAAACGGCTTGCATTGTTTAATCGATCCACTAGATATAAACTTTTTTAGGTACTTTCTAGATATTTCGTTGTATTAACACGTAAGACTGCTCGTCCATACCTCTTGCCAACTACGAAATCGTATTTCAATTCGTGCCTTTCCTTATGATTGCTGTAATAAACGTCACTGCAAAAAAGATTTCATAAAATGCAAGTTTGTTGCGGGAATAGGTGTCAGGCAACATATATCTATTTTGTGATATAAAAATCGTAAAGTTTGTGCTTTATTGTAGAGAAGTAAGCTGGCTTGAAAAATTAGATGCCTTATTTCTACCGTATTTTTCTCCAAGCTTAGAAAATCGCTAAATAAAATATGGGATGTGGGTGTGGCAAAGTTTTTCTGTTCAATCTCTAATTTAAAGCAAAGTTTGCTTGGCTTATTTTGCTAATACCAGTATTAGATGTTGCAATGATTGAAGATAGAATTTGTTGTGTTTTTCCAAACTTGACCAATCTACTTATAAGTCATTGGCACCACTTGAAAATTATTTTTTAATAACTACCACATTTGGAGATTAAAATAAAGCATATATTCTTCTTAACATGGTATGCACTTCTCTAGCATATTTGGACCAACCTGATACGGATAAACAATAACTTCACACATACATACATTTTCATTAGCACATGTTTATTCATATATATGTAGGAGGGAAACGTATAAATATAATTGCTGCCAATTTTCCCAGTCATTTTTATTTCAAATATGTCTCTGTGTCGGCATGCAAGGGACTGTATATGTTTGTGTATTGTTGTTATTTTCCATTTTCAGATATTACATATTTTTGTTGTAGTTGTTCAGAGTTCTGTTCATTTCACAATGCGTTTCATTTTAATTTTTCTGATTGTTTGTTATTCTATATTAAAAATACAATGCATGTGTGTTTTGGCGTTGTTGTTGCCATTGCTGTTCTTATTATTGTAATTGACGTTGCTGATTTCGTTGACTCGTTTTAAGCGCTCCTACACACAGACACATTCAAACAGACTTTTTCATCCAACTACGCTGTGAAGAGCTGAGTAAATTATTATAATTTAAATTAAACTTGTTGTTTTTGATATCTAATGAGGATGGCGTGATTGGTTCGGTAAATGAACAATTTCATGCACTTAAAGAGAGTAAACAAAAAGGTTTCATTTCAATTAACACGAAGGTCCAATACAATAATTTGTCTGCTATATTAATTTTATATTATTTTAAACACGTAAACTCGGGGTTTGCAACGACTTTGCAAAACATACTGAATTTTACTATTTTGAATGGAACAGGTTTTAGTCCTCTCAAGGTCGATATTTTCGAAAGTGTGATTCCGCAGCAGATGACAGCCCACATGGACTTTTTTTAAAACGCTGGACTTACTTCCGTTTATCTGAATCGTATAATCAGCTGATTGATATTCATTATCAGCTCATCGGCACAGATATGATGGCAGGCCATATTAATCCGCGATATCTTATACTTCTTATACTATACTGCGACTTCAGAAAATTCCTTATAACTACGCCTAGGTGGGTCAAATTGCACGATCTTGGTGGACACTTTACGTCATCTTCGCGAGGTAACCTTACCTTTGAATAATATATAGTCCACGTCTCTGTAGCTACAATTTTGTCAAAATGATGTAACTGTCATTGATGTGTATCGCTCGTCATTGATGGTGATGGTGATTTTTTCTTTCCTGCGCTGGGCGTCCCATCGGCTGCCTTGGGTTATACTTTCGGCCGATCTAACTGTTAGTTGATTATTTACCGAACCAGTCGTTTCGAATATACAAGAATTCCGAGTCAATAAAAGCATTGAAGAGGTATTTGTTTTCCAATTTTGGCCCAGTTGGAAGGCGCTATTCCGAAACTTGTTGCCTGATTTCCATGTATATCTCATAAGCCCATATTTCATTACCAGTTTTAATGCATTCTATGAATGTGGGATTGTAATTGGCTCGTTGAGCTTTCGAAGAAATCTGATATTTGTTGGAACTTGAGCGGTAATGCATTTCTTACCCAAACTATTGACTCTCTCTCTCCCTTAATTATAACTTCAGTTAACTTCAATTGAAGGCGTTGATAGTCGACAAGAGCGGGGCAAATCTTCCACTATATCTTGACTGCTTTTGATCAAGTCGATTCACCGTAAACCTTCTCTAACATGTTTAGCGATTCATTCTTTGTTCAATATTTTTACCCGTCACAAAACACTCTTGAGATAAACTAACGAAATCCAGCTCTATAGTAGACAGGTATGGCAACTTATCGACGGAAATAATTTTGCCATTCCGTTAAAGCTTGATTTTTAAATGATTAACTCCCGGTCCTTCTACTGACATTATTTGTAATTTTGGTCGTCATAAAACTTTGGGTAGATGTATATGTTGAAATATGTTGGATGCCCAACAGTTTGAGTTAGTCGGGTGAAATTTTATTCGGAGTTGTCCCACATTTACAAGCAGTATATTTCGTGCCGGAATAATTTGGTTGAATTCTCGTCATATCCCAATTTATTTTATACTTTATGGGCGACAGTGGCGTGATGGTTAGTGCACGCGATTATCGTGCGCATGATCGCAGGTTCAACTCAGCATATAGCCACTTATCACTATTTGAGCGGCGGTCACCACGTTGTGAACACTTAGAGTTGTCGAGTAATCGACAAGTCTTGTACAAGCATTTACAAGTTTCTGAATCTGGGATGTTCGGAATCGTCGTTAAACTGTTGGGGTCCCGTGGATTGAATTCAACAATAGGATGCGTGTAAGCTCACTGAATGTAAGAAGCTCTTCCATGACTGATTCATTAGATGCAAAGGAAATTTCTTTGTTTTACAAAGGATTAATTAAAACCAAATTAAATAAATTGGCCCAGTAAGAAAACAGCCTGTTCGTTGGACTTAATAGTATGCCAACATTTAGTACTATTAGTTTGTTAATCAAAAGCAATATAAGGAGCCGCACAAGTATCATATTTCAGATGGCAGCATAGCTAAGGTAAATCATTGTCTTATTGGATGAAATGTTCAAGGCGGCAATCTGGTAATGCGCATCTGTTAGGCGCGAAATCAAATAGTATAATTGAAATCTGATATGCGAACTATCCACTCCGATCGATTACTCACAACTTCTATGTTAATATGTAAATTCATTCATCCGCAGCAAAACGGAAACATTTTTTTAAGAATATCTCACAAATTCGTGCTTTATTTTTATAAATTTCTCTATCACAAATTTTGTTTGCATTCTACCAGGTGCGCCTATGTGAGATCGAATGGGTAAGTCCACGAAATTTGGTAAACATTCAGTCAGTCAATAAGATTGCAACTGAACTTTCAACGCACAAACAAATTGGTCGGCACATGATTGTGTTAAACAGCATCCATAATGTGGCTACGGCTAAAAAAATATCTCAAAAGTATAATTTATCGTGTACAAATAATGATCACTCTAACGAATTTTAAGTAATTCTTTGCTCTCAATTAGAAAAATCCCTACTAGACTAGGCTATGATCGTCTATATAATGTAACATTTAGTTAGAGCAGGTGTTAGATAATTATACCAGAAAATATTCCGAAAACTACATTTCTCCTCTTTTGAATTCAAGTCCTTAAATTTTGCTGTCCTGTTCACTCCACATCAGTGCGATCATGTATTTTACTGGGTTGGGTGTAAATAAATGCGTGTGCGATATCTTTTCGAAAAATGCCTCTAGAATAAATCTATAAAATGAACAAAAATAACAACAGATAATTTTCGCTTTTGAAAATACATTTTTTTTCTCATTCGGTTGGTTGTTATAATTTACTCCATGCTTGCATACGTGAGTGTGTGTGTGCTTCATTAGCGAGTTATATATGAAGATCATAATGAAGATCATATAAATAACCCAATCC
>JAHXMU010000008.1:7481568-7575771 GCA_019455685.1 Philornis downsi
GAATAAACAGAATACTTCACTTTGAAGAATTTATTATAAACAAAATAACTTCTAAACGAAACTTTATTGCATCCATTGTCCACTCATGATTTCATCATCTTTTGTCAAATGAATTTCAAACAAAAGATCGTATCTTTAAGCGTGGTTTGAAAGATATAAAAGGGTTCAAACAATAGAAATTAAGTTAGTTGTAAAATATACTCAAAACCATCCAGTGTAAAACTCGGATAATAAAATATTAAAACTATACCAAAAGTAAAACTTTGTTTAAATATAATATTTTAAAACTAGCGTGCGAATGAGTATGTGTGTGAGTGCGTGCGTGTGAGTTCAATTTGATTGTGATTGGTTTATTTGCAGTGCACGCACTTTGCATGTGTGCGTCCGTGTGCGTGTGCGTGTGAACGTAATGAACGCTGAGTTTTACATTCGTTACATGACTGATTTTACTGGTTGGCTGAGTAAATGATTACGTTATGCACATTGTAAACTATAGTACACATACGTCCTCACATACATTAACGTAAATTTACGTACATCAATTACACGTATACGTACTGGGCATACATACGTGTGTATATGTATGGACATGTATGGCAATATATAATATGGCATTTTTACTTTACTTTAATATGCTTCAACAACTACTTGTGATTTTTTTCATTGTTGTTTTGTGCCTGTGATTTTTTGACATGTTGACAGTTGATTATTCTGACAATTTAAATGGTTTCAATGTAAATCAGTTTCAAAAAGGTACAAACAAAAATCATTTTTCCATGATTTGAACTGTTACGTTTCTGTGAACGTAATTTTCCCCAATTGCTATTGTTACGAAATAATAAGTAGATAATTGTTTACCACCGCATTTCTGATTTATGCGTTTCATTTGAACATTTCTTTGTTCATTCCTACCATCACCAGTGATGGCAGTATGCTAATGCCAGTATTCGTTACGTTATACCCCCTTAACTGTATGGCTGACTACGTCTACGGCAGCCATGATTGGGGCATGTACGTTGTGATGACATATGGGAAATTGCCTTTCAAACGATGTACAAAGGAATAATTTAATACTGTGAAATAAACTAATTATTTGCAGTAGTTTTTTCCCCCAGGCAAGGTAAATTACTTACTGCCTTTTCAATGGAGAAAAAATACAACGAAATATTCTACTTTAATATAAAAATAATAATGCAAAGGCAATAAAAGTATTGCTTACTTAGTCGCTTAAGTCGATTTGTTGTGTTACATTCCATGTGATAATAGTTTTTTTTCGCAAATGTTGAGAAATTTTAGGAAATTTTTAGTAAAAAATTTGGTTTCACTCGAAAGATATTTACTGGCCAGACAAATTGTGGTTGTCAATATTTCTGGCCACATACGTTTGCAATACGTTATAGTTAGAATGCATTTTTATTATGGACACAAGCGTATGGTAAAACCGGTGTAGATTTATCAAACCTGACATCAGCATCGTAGAATTCGGCATTTCTAATGTTAAGAGTTCTCAGAACAATTTGTCATAAGAGTAATCCTTTTTTACAGTGACTTTTTATCAGTGAGTTATACATGACAACGTCAAGCGAAAATGATCTTGCTCTGTGGCCAAGCTGGGATTGAAGGCCAGAAAGATTTTGCTGCGTCTTTGGTGGGATTGACTTGGAACCATCCACTATGAGCTGCTCCTATACGGCCCAATTCTCAATGTAAACCTGTACTATCAACAATTGAACCGTCTGAAGGAAGATGCCATCCAGAAGCATTCAGCTTTGGCCAATAGGAGAAGAATTGTGTTCTTCCAGCATAACGTTATACCGCACACACAATGATAGCGAATCGCCAAAAGTCTCGGAAGCTTGATAAGGCTCCACCTTATAGTTCGTACCTCGCACCGAGTATTTAGCACCTGTTCCTGACTTTGGTAAATGATTTTGTTCCAGAGAGGCTCGTGAAACAACGACATTTAGAGGGTTAAGAATTGCTAAAATTACATTTAGCGGTCTATACCAGCCACTAAGAATACATTTTCATTAAAAAAAAAAAAACAAATTTAAAATTTTACATTTTTTTTAATTAAAAAGCATATCTATTTTTTTCTTCCAAAGCATCAAAGAAAACCTAACTTTTATTTTAGTTGCGATGATGGACAATTTTTTTTTACTGCACTTCACTTTTTCCGTCATTAAGTCTTATAAATTAAACTGAAATCTAGGCAAATTTCCAGATTACGTATATATAATTTTGGGCTTTATAAACTAAACTTCGGAAACTGTATTGGACATAATTTAAGAATTTCTACAAAAATCTGCAGACATTCAGAAATTTCTGTAGCTCCAGGGATATTTTCCTCTGGTACAGAAATATTCACAAGTATCTAAAATCATAGACTTAGAACGTTTCCAACTGTGTGGGAAATATATTTAAATCTCTGAACATTTTCTGAATATGCTTACCCTCCAAAAATTTATTAATTTTTTTATTTTTTTATTTTGAATAACTTTATTCTAAAACTAATTTTAGAACTCAGTCAGAATCATCCCAAGGATGTTTTCAATAATTAAATTTTCTTTTTCACATTTCATGATTGATATTGGAATTTTATAAATGATCACTAACATTAAACTTCTAAGTATATTTATAGAGTTCAAACTTATTTAATGAATTCGAGCTTATTGTACAAAATAATTGCAGATTTTTGGATTTTAAAATAAAATTTTTTTTTTTAATTTTTTATTTTGGTGGAATATACCAGAAACTGTACCGCACCTTTTAAATTCTTACAAATTTTGCAAAACAGATGTCGATTCTACCGAATTTTCGCTGTTTTTTTAATTGCAGTTCTGTTCATTTTTAGTTACTCTTCCAATAGCATTGTGATATCTACAATATTTGTGACTTTTTGTTGCTTTTGTCCCGATATAAGTTGTGGTTCGACCAGCTGCCACTGGCCCGAATAGTGAATAAATTTGAATAGTCAAACTACTTAAAATATATGTTTTAATAGGATTCGCATCTTCAGGATTAGCTAATGGAGAAACAGTATCATATATTAGCATTATGTTTCTATAAACCCCAGCAATAAAGCCACCATGTTTGAACATCATTTCTCAACATCTGGAAGTATTTAACTTAAACTCTTTAAAGTTAAATATTTTTGATACAAGCAAAAATATTTCTTGATTTAAGCACGCCCATTAGTGCGTCTACCAGTCCGTCTTCCCTAATGCGTGATGAAAGCTCAATAAGGTTTGAGATATCTCGATCTAGGACACTGAAATTCATCATTAAAGAGTCTACACATCCAAGCCAGACTAGCTTAAAAACTGGACAAAATCTACTTAGCAGGCAAAAACTCTATTCTGAAATAACTAAACCCACTTCTGGATAAATTATTACATGTTTTTTTTTCAAAAATGTTAATGTTTCAACTAGAAGCAATGTAAAGGGTAATTTTTTAATCGTAGTCTTTTTTTTTAATTGAATAAAACACTCAATTTGCGTCATATATTATAATTTTTTATTGGAATCGATAAATTGGTCTTTGCCATTTAATTTTTAAAGATAATTTCATGTAAATGCTGTCCGCGGCTTCGTCTCAAAATGTCCATTCAGAAGGTCCAATTTTTCGTCACTTTTTCGAGCATTTCGGCCTGTATTCCACGAATAACGTGTGTTATGTTATCCTGTAAGGCTTCAACAGTGTTCGCCTTATCCACATAGACTAACGACTTGACACAACCCCACAAGAAATTTTCAAGAGGCGTTAAATCGCAAGATCTTGGGGGCCAACTCAGCGGGCCAAATCGAGAGATAAGCTGCTCACCAGATTCATCCCTCAACATATCCATTGTTTCACGAGCAGTGTGGACTGTTGCACCGTCCTAATGAAACCACATGTCAACCAAGTTCAACTTAGCCAATTGGGGCAAAAATAAAAAATTCCTTGTGGTTGAGTAACACATGCCCAATCGCTGAGAGCGGCGACGAATTGACATTTCACGATCGTCATTAACACTGGTCGCTACGGCTGCACTCTACGCATGCGAATCGATAGTTTTACAAGGTTTTTTTACAAAGTAAATTTGGTGCAAAATTTGGAGATAACAGCACGAATTGTTGATTCAGCAGGCCGATTACGACGACCATAAAATGGTCGTATCAAACGATGCACATTTGTCACAGAGCACGAATTTTGATAATAAATTTCGAAGATTTGCAATCGTTGCTTGTTTGTTAGTCTTTTCATGATGAAATGGCAGAGCATACTGTACACTTTTCACTTTGACAGATGACGTTTGAACGCCATTACCAACCAGTGCTGCTAACCTGAAAAACTTAAATCTTAAAAAATCACCCTGTATACTGGGAGTTGATATATAAGGGGGAAAAATATAGTAACTCATAAACATTTTTAGGGTGGTGGTAGTTTTGAGCGTTATAATTGAAAAAGAATAATTAACGGCAATACATACTAAATCGCCAATACATACTAAACGTCGATACATACTAAGGATTTTTCCAAATAAGGCGGGGTCGATATTTAAATGGAATAAAACAAGTTGTTTTGCGTCATTTTAACAAAATTATTTATTTGAAGGGATCATGTATGCCATTATGTCGAATTTCCAACGTGGTTTGTTCTTTGGCACGGACATGAGGGGTCAACTTTTCAATGACTCTGCCGCATAGAGCCGGCTAAATTTGAACGATGGCCAGGGATACGTTAATTTTTAGATCATCGCTCAATTGCGGCTTATTGGCATAGCTCTGCGACTTCAAAAACCCTCCTCGGAAAAAACATTGGCATAGCTCTGCGACTTCAAAAACCCTCCTCGGAAAAAAAACATAAATAAGTCGGATCATGCAACTTGCTGGCCAGTTCACATAACCTTCGTGATAGATAACCATACATCAAATCGTTCGTGCAGAAAGTTCATTGTGGTGTTCACTGTGTGGCAAGTAGAACCATGTCTTCCATGTCCATATCGTTCAATTTAGGCAAAAAAGAAAAGAAAAAAAAGAAAAAACAACGAGAAATAAAAAATTGTCAGTACTTTTTTAACAATTTCGCCATTTTATTACTGCCTGAAAGTTTTAAACCAATTTAACAAGCAATTTTCATTTCAAAGTTTTTCTTTCAAAGTTTAGCTCCTGGGCAATCGAAGCAGTGTCTACATGACGGTCGCACTCGACGATTTCCATAATTTTATCAACATTTTTATCAATTAGCTTTTTAGAGCTTGGATCAAGTTTGGCACTAGAACACAAAATCTTTTTTTTCTTTCTAAATCATATTACTAAATCCATCGATTAGAAGAATATTGGATTTCTTTCTGATATACCATTACATTCGCTACGTTCTTCTCAGAGATTCCATGAATTTCAGATTGTAGATATTTTCGTTTTGTGAAACTTTACAATGAAAGGATTTACGGAATAGGCTTATTTGCGTTCTTTTACGTTACCAAACTGATATAATATGCTTAAATTGCCCATTATTTTTTGAGGGTGTTATGCAAGTAAAAAATTTCATTGTTTATGGCTTCGTAACCCAAACGTCTGAACAAGTGATTTCGAAAGTGATTTCCATGGGTTATTATCACGAAATTTAAATTTTAAACATCACAAATTTAATGAGTGCACCCACACCTTCTCGTAATTTCTACTGCAAAACAAAGAGGACAAAACAAAGAGGACCATATCAGGCGGCCGAAGATAGCACCTTAAGCAATATTCTGGTGAAGAACATTCTGCTGCAGTGAACTTTGAGGATATGAGTAAATAAGTAATGGATAGACGAGATGGCAGGGGCGACAGCAGTAGTATGAAAAGGTTGTAAGCCAAAAACCGACCCACAAATATTTTAGGCAAATGTACAAGCTTACGCCTCTTGCAGGTCACAAAAACACCCAGTTTTTGGATGGTGAGACCTAAAGGAAAAGGGAAGGTATACTGCATATCCAAAGGTATATTACACATGCAATGTTAGAAGCGAAATAAGAAAACGAAATTGACGAATGAAAGGTTCGAAGGAGGGCCTTTTAAATACATATGACTTTGAAACGTTATTTTAGGACATTTTTGAAGTAGATTTTCAATATATTGTTAAAATAATATACAAAAAACGGCTCTCTAGAAGAAAATTTGAATTGATATCACAGGGGGGCAGCATTTTTGTTGTCGTAAACGGTCACAGATTTTGGGCAGTAAAATTTGGAAAAGTTATGGTCCTTTTTGGGCGGCTATACCTATAAATTTTGAAGTAAAATATGTAAATAATATGAAACGTAAAACTAAAATATATATCATATTACATATTTCATCATCAAATTTTTGTTACTTTTTCTGATTTTACATTTTATGACCAGGTTCCACGTTCCAAAGGAGTAATTCCATTTTCCACGTCTTCTGTAGTTTTACCACTTTATGATATTAAATCATTAACACTTATTATATGTTAATTCCTCATGTGTTCAATATGACTATTGCCAATGTGAACTAAACTTCTCTTTGTATCTGAACTGTATAGGCTTAAAAGTACTCTGATAATTAAGCACTTATCTCCTTCTTCATGTAGATGCAAATATATTTCGCGAGCTGCATAAAATTCGTAAACAGGAATGTGCAATATCTGTCATACCAAAAATTAGCACAATGCAACACAATTTAACGTCACAAAATTGGACGATCATCTGAAAATGTTCTTCAGATCCATTTGGCCCGGCAAATGTTAAAGGAAAAGGTTGAATGCCAAAATCACCACGGAATATTGTAAGAATTAGGTGGCGAAATCCTTCACTATCTGCCATATCTTTCGGACTTGGAACCCTGTGACCACTATTGTTTTTCAAACTTAAAGAAATTATGTGGTGCGAAGAAAAACGTATGCTTATTTTGACGGCAAAAAGTTAGAGAACCATTGAATTAAAAATATTATGTTGAAATATATTACTTTCCAGATTATTTTTATATTTAAAGAAGATGGCCCATTGTACTGCTGCGAAAACGCAAATATTTCTCCAGTGTATTTTATGGTGTTTTACTCGTTGCCGGATAGAATACTTCCGAGGGAATAAGATGGTTAACTTGCATTAATATAAAATCCTAATAGGAGTGTAGCCATTAGTTATACGCTTGGAAATCTTTGTTGTAAAATTAAAAAGAAAGCATCAGATATGTCAAAAACACAAACTTATTATGACTGCACCTCATGGCTTACAATTAGCTTCAAGAAATGTCACTGCCTATAATTTTTTATAACTTTAAACAGTCAGAAACGCAACACCCAAAAGGAAGAGCTTAAAACTCCATGTGACTGGTTACGGTGACTGGTTCGTAGTCACGACAAAAATTAAATAGAAATATCAATGAAGTTTCTTTGTTCATTCTAAGATTTTGCGATCGTAGTTGTGATTTAGAAATGGTTCGTATAGACCCCATTTTGTCCTTTTCTCCTAAAATAGTAAACTGTATCGGTCTAAATTTTGTCGTTTTAAAATTGTGTTATAAACAATTCGACCTCATATACGAAGGCCGATTTTAACCATTTTATTTTATCTCCACATGTTGTTTTTGATTCCTTCTGCCAATTAAAGTTTGCTGCCTTTTGTCAATTAAGGACCCAAAAAATACTGCTGCAATTAATCATTGTTTCTAAAATTAGAATAGTAACAAAAAATAGGAATATAACACAAAGGAGCAAAAAAAGTAAATGGGAAAAATTAGTTTAACTCCTGGCAATTTTCATGCAAGACTTAAAATAAAATAAAAAGGGATTCATTAAGTTCAAATGCAACTTGCAAAGCAATTTGAAATCAAAAATAATAATTATTTGAACTTTCATGTGCACATATATTACTTTATAACAAAATCTGTATCCTGTATCTGTATCAAAATCCTAGAAAGCAATAAATAGAATTGAATAGAATTAAAAAAGTCTTTTACAATATACTTCGTAGGGATTTCTTAATAATGTGGTGCGTGGTGCGTTTCGTAAATGGGACACGTCAATTCGAAATTGTGATGAAAGAAGACAGAAATAAAAACACAGTGCAAAAGATTTTGAACGAGCCGGAAAATGGTGGGAGCGCGAGATGTAAAATGCTTCCAGCATTCAATCCGAAAACATAAAGGAAGGAAAGAACATGAAGGAATGAAGAAATATAATGTTTACTATGAAAAAATTTAATTTAGATGGACCAGTTGGCAACACTTTCAGGATATTCTGCCAGAAAAGTTTTGCCTAATATGAATTAGAATGATCAATTATCCTTGAATGAGTTAATGGGAGGATTTACGAGTATCTTGCATACGCTCGCAAATTCCTAACAGGACAGAATTTTAACTATTTTAAATAATAAAGGCTCCTCAATTTGAGAGTTAATAATGGTTTTGAGTTGTATACAAACTGAATAAACTATCATTAACTATTTTTGTCCCATTTACTTATTTTGTTACTAAATTTTGGATAACATTTGTTAAGACCAAAAACGTATTTTGTTAGTTCATCATTGTTTACTGTTGTTTTTAATGTATAGGCAGACTATATAAGAAAACAATTATGAAAAATGTAACAATGCATAGTTTGTGTTTTGAAGGAAGAACAAAAAACTTCTGTTATACAAGTTTATTTTATGGATTTATCCCTTTCTGATATTTCTCATACAAATGACCGATGTAAAGCATATATTTTTAGGCTCACATCTTTCATGAAATCACACTAAATTCCCTGAAACTTAGCACTCACTAAAGCATACAGAAACCTTAAGCATTGAAGTGAAAATTGACTGGGTTGTCGCGAATCTCCTGGTGCCTTCCATGCAAATGTCCGATTTAACATATTTAATCGTAAATATTTTTTGCTCAATAAAACTAAATTTAATCAGACTTCGTATGCATCAAGCGTCTGTTAAATTTGGGCTTGGGGAAGAAAATAGGATGTACTGGTACACCTCTTCGGATACATTCCCTGTAAATCGATTGATAAAGCAAATGTTGTCGCCTCCATAATGTTTGCTCTGTAATTTTAATAGTAATTTTATTAGATATTGGTCGAAAATATGCTTATGTTACCCGACTAAAGTTTTTGTACTGGTTTTGAAGGTCTGTGTCTCTTCAGTTTTGTCTGAACTAAGCCAACTGAAATATAAATGTTTCTCAACGCGTCAAGCTCTGTTCTGATTTCCGATAAATGGCTTTCTCTGACTAATTTTCCTTTTATATTCAGTACTGGGAAAAGTTTTGCATCTTTTTCATGTAGCTCAACACATAAAGGCGCCTTGTGAAAGGCATACAAAGAATCCATTAACGCTCTGACACTCGGGCTTAACTGCGCCCCAGCCACTGCTAACCAAGTGTAGGTATCCTTCTGATCCATATGAGTGGGTACTCATAGCCAACAAGAACAACAATAAACCTGTTTGACTATGAGTTAGAGATTTTATTATGAAAACCCGTACGAATGCCAACGTCAACAACAACAAGAATAGCAGCAACGTCGACAACTCATTCGTAGAGTTTTGGTACTACTTGTGGTTTTCAAAAACACATCTGCCAATGACATTTTCCAGGTAATATGCAAAATTTTCTCGTTTCGGCTTTTCTCTGTGTGATGGTCGGACAAAGTACTTGATGTTCTTGTTGTTGATGGGGGCTTTGTTGTTGTTGTTGTCATCGTTGGAGCGCTGCTTGTGGACCCTTAACCCTCTCTATATGAAAGTAGTGTACGAGAAGGTTGACGATTTTGAATTTTTTTGCTTTGATGCAACCAGTACTCACAGAGTGTTCGTTTGAGCCTGTAAGTTCCAAAGCTAGAAAGTGTTAGACTTTCAGGAGGAGTCCGTAAGTGGTGTAAAGCCTGAGAGACAGTGGTATGAATGGATTGGCCATACTTATTTAGTATTTTTCTCACTTTGTTTTGATATGTTCCCTAAATCATTGCAAACCGGCTAGTAATATGTGTTCTTGGAAATTGTACCGTAGTGGCCATTAGTCTCTCCTTTCACATTGAATCGGATTCGGTTACCTACGCCACTTGTGGCCCATAGTGCGGAAGCACTTGGCTCATTGCTAGATAGGTTGGCATTTTAGAAATGCTCTTTTATCACTTTTATGTAAAGATATTTTCCAACGAAAACTGGTATTTTTTAGCATTGTTCAACAACCATATCCATGTTTAGGACTGTTATGAGATAAGATAGATTTTTGATTTTATTTAACAAATTAATGGTACAATTTTTTAAAATGTCCACTCTCTGCAAAATGCCCACTTTTCTAGAGGTGGATCCAGTTATTATATGGGCAAGTATTTTCCCATTTGGCGGACTTTGCCTGGTTGCCAGCTTAACATGCCTTTGAACACTAGAAATTCTCTTGAAAAATTGTGGGCATTTTTACGACGATCTCAAATATACTCGTACATTTTTTTTTGTGGGATTTTAGATGAATATTTTTATTTGTTGCCAAAGGAATTTCTAAAGTACACATCAATTCTATGGTGATGGGTATAAAACCGAATCTGAATGAATTTTTAATAAAATTTTAAAAATTTAATAAAATAATTTTTGAGTGAATACAAAATTTTTGGAATGAATTTACGATCGTTTTCTGTGATATTTGGTAACCGTTTTTTAATATCGCTGTCTTTTATATAGGCTTAATGCAATGGATCTCAATGAATGTTCAATGAATTTGTCGTGAAATTAGCCAGAGTTTAATATAATTTCTTGGCCTTGGTTGCTTCTGATTAGACAGATTACAAGATGCTCTATGAAATGTGCTACGATATTTCTTTCTTTTCTGTATTTGCGATTTATTTAATCTCTAAGCAGGCAGCTAAGTGTGAATTTGTATGTATGTATATGTATGTGTCGTGAGTCTGGAAAACAGGATCCTATGGCTATGGTAAGTTGCAAAAAATTTCATGTGTGTTAAAAAAAAAACAAAACCTTGCATCCAATGAATGAGATTTGGGGGAGCTTCTCGCATTCACACTTATTCAACGGGATCTACAGTTCAACGATGATTAAAAGATGCAAGTTTGAGAACCATTTCCAGGCTTGTCGAATACTCGACTGCTCGCATTCGTCAGAGATATAGAGGTGACTGTCTACCAAATAATGATAGGATAGGTTGTATTGGGGTTCGATTTCACCACCCATATCCATAATAATCGCATGTTCCAACCATTTTTATGTTATTAAATAAACCTTTGGGAGCTTTTTTAAAGATGTGTATGTGAAAGATACAACTATGAAGATTTTGCTGCGTCTTTTAATCTATTTTGATTATGACGCTAAAAGTATTTTAACCGGAATGTGGTAAAAGTGACCATAAAAACGTGGTATGTAAATTCTGTGAGCGCAAAATTCAATAAAGTATCTAAAGTTATGTTGAATTGAAAATCAGCGATCAAAATATCCAAATTGATGTTTCAGGAATAACGATCAGATGAACAGGATTGGAATAACAATCAGACAAACGATTAAAATTCTGATGAAATACACAAAAATTTGTCAAACGCTTCACCAAGTTTGTTATTCACAAGGCAGTGAACGAAGTGCTTTTTTGTCTTATGATTAAATAGCATAGCTAAAAAGTTAATTTCTCATACCTAATATCTGTGGTCACAACCCGTAGCAGCAATTGAGTTATTAGCACCATCGTATTCAGCTTTTCTAAATTTAGTTGCTCCAAATTTTTCATGTTTGTATCTCTTCTAGGAAGGCAATTAATCCTAAAAAACCTAATAGCTTAAGTTATTTTTCTAAATGACTGTTTTGGCATAACTGCCTCTAAGTCAATTTAGGATTACAACAAATATAAACATTATTTTTTCATCATTGCCTAAATCAACTTAAGTCGTTAATCCAAAAAAATAAAGAAACAATTTTATTTTCCTAACTTGAGTTAAGCTCTTATTCCGAATTACAATTTCGTTTTTTGATAAACATAAATTGAGTTAAGGTCTTTCTCCAAACAAAAAAAATTTTATTTAATCTGGAATAATAGCCTAACTCAACTTGAACTTTTTGACTTTCTTTCGTTCAGCAATTCATAAGAGCCTAAGTGTCTTTTTCGATAATATCTTTTGACTGCGAGAATAAACAACTATTTTTTGTTAATAACTAAGTAAAGAAATTCGTTTCCTTGGAATCTGTAGCAAAGTTTTCCAAAAAACACCTTCTCCTGATTTTCAGTGAAAATTCAAAACTTTAAACTCCTGTACTGAAAATATTGAAAAACAGACTTAGGCTGTTATGGGTTGTGACCACAGATATATCGACTTACATTGTCTAATTTCAATCTTTTCCCACCTCTTTGCCACTCCTTATGCATTGGACTATGTACTAACCCAGTGTCAAATAAGAGCGAGTGCCAAAAATGTGCTATGTCGATTCGTCTCGATTTTCCAATCACATTTTTCTCAACTTTTACGTTCATACGTTCACTAATATGACGAATAACTGCAAAAAATTTGTGGAAAAAATTGAAAAGGATATTTTGTCAGAGATAAGCTAACCCCTGCAAGGACAAGTTCTTGTTTCTCAGTTAAAATTGTGCCCACTTGTATAGTAATATGGATTATGATGCATCGACTGACTTATCGTGAAATAGCTGTACCTTTGATAATTTTTTTCAGTGAAAGCTGTTATTTTTAATATATTTCAATAATTTCGTTTGCAATTATGACGTTTCCTTAAAGAGGTTTTAGGATTAGAATAATACTGTGTATATTTAGCAACTACAACCTTATAATACCACACAAATAGTAAATTCTTATTTTTCCTGTTGGACCCACATCTGACATAATATCTTTAATGATGGACGGGCACATATAATGTGCTTGACAGCATGCTGAGATGAATTTGAAGCCGATTTGACTCAACCGATTGGCGCACCGCCGACGTCTACTTTTTGGTCAGCTGAGCCACCACCGCGATTCAATCGTTTCAAATCGACTTCGATACTTCACCGAAGGTATCGGCTGAAATATAGGGTAGACCTCATTGAATAGCCCACGACAGAGTGTTTAGTAAGGGAGTTTCGGGTGAGCCCCCTTTTTTATTTTTTCAGACACTTAAAAATATGTGACCTTTTTTTACATGATTTCAGTATTATGAATGGCTTAAAAAAGAACGATTTCTTCTTCTAAATAAGCAAAAAATTTTAAATGCGCAACAAAAATTTATGGTGATTTTATTAAACATCGCAATTTTTGCATTTATTAATTTTTTTTTTTGCTTAAGGCTGGTATTCATCTCAAACAGAATTACTTTTCTTATATAGGTACAAAATGCTTACAAATACTATAAATGTAATTCCGTTTGCACAACATTTCAGTTTGCAAAATGTGTTCTCCATGGAAAACGAAAAAAAAAATATTTGAGCTGCATACTAGGAAGCATCTAACGAAAGGAGCAAATGGATCATTTTCAAATTTAGACTAATGCAGCATTGTTTTTAAATAAATTAAATGTTTGATAATTGATTGGATTTAATATAATTGCTTTAAAATTTTATGAATTACAAATTAATCTATGAAGAAAAATCTATCGTCGAAAATTGCCGCATTTTTTATGTTCAAATGTAACCAAATTTTTGTATTAAACCTGTTAGCCTTATCCAACAACCCACAATCATCCAAATCCAAACGCGTTCAGTTTATAAATCAGTATATGAATACGAGGTGTGTTCAAAAACCAAGGTAAATTTGAATTTTTCTCAAAAAATGTATATTTATTCATCAATTTCTACTTTATCTCCTTCAAAGTTGTCCACCTCAAATATAATACACTTGTGCCAGCGTTTTTTCCAATCCTCGAAACAGTTCTGACATGCGCTTTTTGGTATGTCTTTGAGCTCTCTCAGAGATTCGGTTTTTTCTCCTCAGTCGCCGCAAAACGCCGTCCTTTCATGGGTCTCTTCAATCTAGGGAACAGGAAAAAGTCGCAGGGGGCCAAATCTGGTGAATACGGTGGCTGAGGCATGATAATGGTGTTATTTTTGGCCAAATTATCTCACAAGCAAACATGAGTGAGCAGGTGCGCTATTATGATGCAAAAGCAATGCATTTTTGTCCACAATTCCTGGAGGTTTTTCGTGTTGCTTGATGTAAACAGCGCATAACTTCAAGGTAGTACTCCTTATTTACCGTACGACCTTGTGGTAAGAACTCCTGATGCACTACGCCGTGGTAATAGGAGAAAACACTGAGCAAATCTTTGACATTTGATCGAACTTAGCGTGCTTTTTTTGGTCTTGACTCTCCTGGACTCTTTCACTGGGACGATTGGGCTTTGGTTTCGATGTCATAACCATATACCCATTATTCGTCACCAATTATGTCCCTTTTAAGTAAATCTGGACGACATTTAAAAATTCCTGAGCGATGCTATGCGACGTTGTTTTTGGTCAAAATTCAGCAATTTTGGAACGAACTTCGCTGTCACACGCTTCATGCCCAAAATTTCCGAAAAGATTGCATGGCATGAGCCAACCGATATATCGACATACTCAGCAACTTCTTTAATTGTGATTCGACGATTCTCCATAGCAATTTTCTTCACTTTGTCAACATTTTCATCGGTTGTTGATGTGCTGGGGCGTCTAAAGCGAGCGTCGTCATTCACATCTTCTCGACCTTCTGTGAAAAGCTTGTACCACTTGCAAACATTTTTTTGACTCAGAATATTCTCACCGTATGCCATTGTCAACATTTCAAGTGTTTTTTGAACATTTAATTCCACTTTTTACACAAAATTTGATGCAACTTCTTTGATCCATTTATTTCGATAGCAGAAAATTGCCAAACACACAAAACACTTGTCTTATTTATGCCTCTCACAAAGAAGCTAAACATGCTATGTGGGTAAAACCGTCAACATATCTTGTAGACGAGTGTACCAACATAGCAAAAAATAATAATCGAAAAGCGAATGTATGTACGTAGCCCGCGAAATTTGAAAATTCACCTTATTTTTTGAACACACCTCGTTTGCATTAAATGCAACAACATCCCAGAGTAAATATTTTTTCCTAATAAAAATGTCGCGTGCCGACGTTTAAACTGCCGTCGATTATTACGACCTCCAGCCTCCGCCGCCGATCAAAAACAGCTGCCGCTACCGCCGCCGATAATTTTATATCGATTTCAAACTCTGATACTGAAATCGGCAAAGACTTTCACCGAGCTCAAGAATGTTTATACAAATTGTAGAAGCATATATACAAAATTGCAATTGTAATTCTCCCAGACCCTGTGGTGGACTGCATAAAAACTTTAGCATTTGATGAACGTCTCACGTTTCGTTTGATAATGAAAAATGTGGAAATCCAATTTTGTGAAAAAGTATAAAGCAAAAGTCGAATTTAATAAAAAAATACATCAAAAAAACTGGAATTTTCTTAATGCGTATATATTTCCAAATTATGTAAGACAACGTAATGCAATCTTCAGGAATGAATGAACAAAATATGTTTGCCACATCGATTGCATCAGCTAGAAATTCTCATCTGTACCCCCAAAAAATATTTACAGTCTTGAGGAAATTATTCCTATTTACTCTGTGAATTTCCATGTTTGTGATGGCCGGTTATGTTTGGCGGTTACTATATGTACATTTGCCCATAACTATAATTACAATATTGGCAACTGTGACATTTTGCTGTCACTGCCAGAATTTAGGTATTTATGTTATGACTTTTTTTGGATCTTAGAATAAATATTATAATCTTTTTAAGTTTCCATATATTAATTGCAAACTACCACTGTGCAATATTTGAGTTACCATGGGAAGTTTTCGTGATACCTTTCAATCCAAAAGGTTTCTAAATTATGGTAATCTTTCGAATACGTATTCCTTTATTTAGTCAGAGACTGTGCGCTCGGGTACATTTTCGTTTATGTACATTAAAATGATAGAAGATCATTCCGGATGGTTTTGAGGACACCAGTACCAAATATGCGTTTGTCGACCCAAAAACAGAAAAGCCATCATCGTGTGGCAGATACTGATGTTGCTGGCGCTGCTGTTGCAACAACCACTTATGATTGTGGAACTATCGTTAACGTGTTGTATATGAACATGTTCCTCAATGTCGAACTTTGAATAACCATTAAAATATGTGCAGAGCTGTTTGTAGATGATTCTCCTGCCGATGGTGCGGTGCGATGTGGCAAGGATGAAGTCTCCAGCAAATGTAGTTGGGCGTTAGAACCGTTGTACTTTGGTACCCACGCCAATGCCTGTCATCGATTTATGTGGTATAAAGCCATTATACGTATAATCGATAGTTCGGCTTTAGATTTCGATACACTTAAACTACACTGGGTCACATCATACGACTCGGTGCAGCAGCACTGCTCATTCCAAAACGGCTTAATGACATTTGTGTCTTTACATTTTCGGGCATAGAGAGGCGGCTGCAATCAACAAGAACAACAATAGCAACAACAATATTTTTAATATGGCCAAGAACTATAGTGTTGGCCATTAGATTATAAACATTGCTTGGTCGATTGGTTACCTTGTCGTGCCTGGTCTCTATTTGCTGCCTGGGCCACGCTCTCCAGTGTTTGCTTAGTGGCCACATGGTCACATGAGCGAGTATCAGTGTGGGTTGAGTTGAGCTGCGGCGGAGACCAGCAAATACTGCACTTTTGTTGCTGTTGTGGAGCATTGATTTAGTTGTGTCTCATACATTCATTTTCAAGCCCCTGGTCAATTTTCACAAATTTTCCATTTTCTCAATAGGAGTCTGTGATTTTTTTTTTTTTTTGCTATATTGAGTTTTTCATGCGAACAGTTCTTTGTTGTTGCCACTGCAAAGTTCTTCTTTTCACAAAACATCATTATGACTGTAATGACTGCAGAGAGCACAGTGGTTTGAGAATTTAAAATATTCATAACTATATTCATTAACTGTTTTCATATTCATAACTATGAAAACCCCAGATTAGCTGCCAAGTGAATTTGTAACAATTAAATAAGTTTAAGATAATTGGAATTATCATTAATTTCATTTCGTGTTTTGTGAAAAGACGAACAGTTGTTAGAATTTGTTAAGCAGACAATATTGCACAGTAGATATTCCCAGATTTGGGTGGAAAATTTATCCTGAAACATTGTTAAATCGAAACGCATAATAATTTAATAAATCAATGTTGCTTAAGCGGTTCTTACACTACAAGTTCGTGGAGGTGGATTTACTAAAATCCTTGCATGCGGTCAGCGCATCTCACAATAGGGGGTGTATCATAAAATGTTAATATTTATTGTAAACTCAAGCCTGGTTACTGGGAATTCAATCCCCATTTCTAGACTCTGGAACGCACGTTGAGAGCGCGGGAGTTTTACAAAAAAAACTCCAGGTTTTCATCACCTAAACGATGCACCAAACATCTCATTCGAAAATGGGTCATATAGTTTAAAGAAACCTGTACAACACTAGAAAAATCAAAATCTGGGCGAACTCTGTCATTAAGACCGATACAAAATGCAGAGAGTCTGTTCGCTACGATCCTTACCTTTCAATTCGAAAGCACATCTTAAATGAGATGTACTGTGATGTCAGTTAGTCGTTTGTCTTCGTAAAGCAGACAATTTGCACGCATATCAACATTTAGCAACATCTTGTTTTCAGATGGAGCTCATTTCATCTTAATGGACAAGCAAATAAGCAGAACTGCGACTTCCGGAGAGCAGGAGTTACCACAGTAGACGTTGTTATCTTTTAATTTTTTTAGTGTTACCTCTATATTTGCAATTTCCAAAGGAACCAAGTAGATGCTACGGGGAAAAAGTTTCGGGCAACGCATATGGGAGCTACCAAAATGAGTGTGTAAATGTCCTTTATTTTCACCAGTGTAGCCGGAGTCACCAACTAAATGATGTTTGCAAAATGTAAAGGAATAAAATATGAAGCTTTGAGTAAAACATATGACATATCAGAACTCTGCGGGGTATTGTAAGTCAATACAATGGACGGAAATATGCACTACTGTAGTGCAATATTTTCAAAGTACAGGGGTAAGAAAGAATATTGAAGGTAATGCAAATGATGCGGCAGTGTGCTCCGTTTTCATTCTGAAATCTTGTACTGACAATCGCTGAACCTGTATCAAATTTGAACAAATTTAGAGAAACCTTGGATATGTGCTTGGATTAATAGCTCATGTTAATTCAAACCAATATAATGGGAACAAATTAAGTTGCTGCAGTGTATGAATGAGGAGTAACAGATCGAATATAGAATAGCAGGAAAATTTTTTCGATATAGGTCATTATAAACCCCGGCTATGGCTGTGTCAAATTTGAAAAAGTTTCATAAATATTTACAAAAGTTATCGTTAAAACCCTTGGTTAAAAGATACCTAATACTTTAAAGAATTTCCTCTTGATGTTATTTTTTTTTTCATATTACATGATATATTGCCTCATTCCTCGGTTTGAATGTGTCAAAATTGTGAGGCATATGAAATTTAAATAAAACGACAAAATTTTTCGCTTTTAGCAAAGACTGTTAGGCCAAATCATTTCGAATTTCAAAAATGTCTACTCATTCCACTTACCTATCAGTTATTTTAATACGTTCATCGTAGTTTGAATGTTTTCTTCTACTCTTAAATAATATAATAACTATTTTATCGTTTGTCGTATTGGAAATCCATCATTTTTACCCATATAAGGTATAGTAAAATAATGCGTTATTTTTCCAAAAAGTATATTTAGAGAGTTTTGTGCTTGCTTGAATCAGTATTATTTGAGAAAGCGTCAAATATGGCCATCAGCAAACAGAAAATGCGCCATATTTTACAGTTTTTTTTTTCGATAAAGTCGAAAAACACAAACTGAGAATCGCTTCTGAATTGCAACAAAAGGGGATGGTGATAGCGGGTGATAAAAAGTGGTTCACTTACAACAACGTCAAGCAGAAACGGTCGTGTTTGAATCTCGGAAAGCCGGTGCAAACGGAGACCAACCCATAATTGACGTTCAGGAAGGTATTGTTGTATTTGGCGGGATCATCTACAATCAGCTGCTCCTCTATCGTAAAATCTTAATTCGGACCTCTACTGGCAATATTTGGAACGCTTGAAAGAAACAATCGACCCCGAAATGACCAGCTTTGATTAATAGGAAAGAAATTGCTTTGACCAATCAGGACAGCGGCAGTGATTCGATAGTCATTCCCCAGATGTCCCGAGATATTAGTTGGGAGATTCTTATATATCCACCTTGTAGTCTGGACCTGGCACCAAGTAGTAGTTGTCACCATATTTTGCTGGTGAAAAATTCTCCTAAAAAGAAGTTTGTGAATATCGATTACCCCAGTTTTGTGCCAATAGAGACGAGGGTTGCTATGAGAGAGGCATAATAGAATTATCTTCAACATGACAACAATTTATCGAAAAACAAAACAGTCCATATTTGACCTGAATCAGATCATTCAATGTAATGCAGAAAAAAAAGAAAGAATTTCTTTTTACTTCACAGTATCTGTAACGTCCACTTATTTCTTCGGGACAGGTGAAGAAAAGTCCATCTAGAATTTCAAAAATATCCACTCACTTCTACTATCGTCTATCTACCTATTCAGTCATTTATTATTGTTATCATATGTAGTTTTTAATACTTCTGTACCACTGTTCAATATGGACCATCTAGGGATAAATGTATTTATGAATAACTCTCTGCGAGAGTATTCATGCTTTGTCATGGTTCATTTTCTAGTCTGATTTAATAGCCAGAGCTATACTTTGGCGGACCTGTATTGCTTATTAGAAAACGAACTGTAGCAGCCTCTCATCTTTCTTCCGCCTCCTCCTATTGGGACAAATTACTTGGATGGTCAATGTGATGATAAAGGATTGAACATTTTCAATTTATTGTTCGACTATATTGACTTATGATAATGAAGCTTAAAATTATGTTTGTTCGGATAAGCGTCTACCAGAGCGGAGTGTGTCGTCTGTCTCTTTGTGGCGCAAATGTGTTTGCCAAGTTATTATGCATTGAGTCAAGTTATTTGTTTGTATTAGCAAGAAAATGAAATTAGCCAATGTCGGCTACAGAAGCGGTTGAGTCGCAAATGCTAATGGGATTATAACAATTTGAAATTGTACTGCTAAAAGCAGATAGATGGAAAAGTGTTGGGGCTAGGAGTGGAGAATCCTTTGACTACTACTTGACTATAAATTTAAGGAATGCGTTGTGTGAAAGTTTTACATGTAATAGTGGGAATAATGTTGCAAAGCATTCCTATTTTCGCCTAATTGCCGTGTTTCACCTTTTTTTAGTGATTTGCATTATATTTATGTATTAAAAACAGATGACGGCGCAAAATCCGCAAAATAAAATTTCGATTGCCGTATAGGCAAAGCCCTAAATTGTTTACATATTTATATTGAAGTGGCCAAATGGAAACGGTTTTAAAGGCACTTTTCATTTTCTAGACTTATCTCGAAGCATGGCGAAGACTTTGTCTAAGTTCATGTGACTACAGAATGGCTGATGAATATTGCTACCAATATATTAAAGAAATTGCAGAGAATTCCTTTCAACCCTAAGTGGTTCCAGCAAGATAATGCAATATGTCTGCATTGATCTACTGCGTCCGATTTTTCTTGCAGGTTTATTGTAAGCAGGGAAGTTTACAAATCAAAACAACCAAATTTCAATCATTTTAAACTATCCATTCGAAGCATAATTGAAGCAGTTCCCGCTGCAACCGTCTCGATAATAGAAATACAATTATTTCCAAAAGGATTAAATAAGACTTAGAATATGTAGTTTTTTCAAGTAAATAGAGAAAAATAATTGATATGAATTAACAGGAATATTCATCAGTACAACTGCACAGCTTTAATTATGACATTTAACTGAAAATTTTAACAAAGATTATTGTGATATGAACTCTTTTCAAAACGGCTTAATAGCCCTCCAGTAGATCTGAAGATTTCACGTTATGTAGGTTACATTTTTACTGCCTCGAGGGAGTTGGATAAACTTTTCTGAGGCTGCATAATATGTAAAATGCCTTAATGCGAAATCCGGTTTGTGATAGAAATGCAACGCAATAATAATAATTATTGTTATTATAAATAAATATAAGTTTTTTTGATATTATAGGGTTCTTTTATCATTTTGTATTGTTTATCGTCGTATATATTTGAGTAGATCTAACCACGCCTACCCATCCACATGTAGGTTGAAAGCGTGTTAAAGGCCAAACCGCGGGAGGTAGGAGGTTGAAAAACGGTGTCTTATAAAAGGCTAAGCTCGAGAGTTAGCAAAAAGTTCTTCATTCAAAGACAAAATAAATAAAATGAGTAAAATAAATGAATAACAATAAATGAATAAGTGGGAAGTTAAAGAGATGATTGATAGATTTTCAAAGGATCTGTATTAATTCATATATATTTTAATTCATATTCATAAACCGCCATAACTGTGGGTGGTGTTATTGAAACAAAAACCATTTGTCAGGAAAAGCGGAGATAAACCTTTATTTATAACAGGTATGTAGTTTTTATAATTTTATTTATAATTTGATTCGATAAATATAACTTTCGCATTGAAAAAATATCTACAAGTTCATTAGAAATAATGTTATTTTTGAAAATATATAACTGCCATCCTACACTCAGGGATGTCACTTGCTCTTTTTGCACTTTAGTTAAGATATATTCGAAAAGTACTGCAAATCGTCGACATCGTCGTGGTTCAAAATGCTTTAGGGATTTAATAAATTTGAAACTTTATTGAAGATTGCTGGTAGGAAAGCCTTCTTGGTTCAAAATGTGGCTATTTTTATGATTACACGCTCTCTTCCAAAAATGGTCATATTTGTATTGTAGCAACTTTTCGCTTCGTTACATTTCTGATTATTTCTTTAGACCATATGATAAGTATCGCTTTCTCTTGTTTTTTGACATATTTTGTCACTAGAAAAATCGTTTCATTTTTATACCTTCAACCGAAGGGCTGAAGTTATATATAGTTTGATACGGCAAATGCATTTCGAAGATGGCATCTAAAGTACCAAATACCATACGTTTGATGAGTTATTAAGTCGATTAAACAAAGTCCACCTGTCTGGTCGGTCGGATGTTAGGCTTGAAAACTGCGTGAATTTTTATAGAGCCTTTTAAAACTTTACAGAGTCAAATAATTTTGCATGTCGTAACCAGGGATTATCAGTGGGGAGAACTGACCCGCCTTTTGTGGTGGTGCCTCCTATACAAACAGATCGATTTTCCAATTTTTTTTTTCGCCTATAGCTTCGAATTTGTGAAATGCGTAACGTAAGTTTTTGCCGATTGTATTATATAATAATGCTTAACAAAATTTGAACAAAATGCTACCCCCCCTACAAATGATCGATTTAAGTTTTATGTTTTTAGACTCATACACTTTTGATAAACTCAGAACTGAGAATGGAAATGGGCTGTATTGATACGTCTATTCGGGCCCATGTTAAGGGTTTGCTATAGCATGACCTCAAAATGAAAATGAACCACATTGCCACATCCCTGGCAATTCCCCTACAAATGGACAAATTTTCCGAAATTCCTTTGTTTTTCTCCTATAACCCCCTATTGTCGGACTGTGTCAATCCAAATTTTTGTTCACCATATTGTTTCATAATTGTTGGCAAAACCTGATAAAAATCGGGCGAGTAACCCCATTCAAGTGACGGATTTTGTCTATATATTCCTAACTTTATGGCATTCAATCACTGAATTCAGCAAAAATTTGTACACATCATATGTTTGATAAATTTAGTTGTGAGAATAAAAATGGACTGTATTGCCATGTCCATTCAGATATTTTTCATATAGATTGATCGATTTATCGACATTTCAAAAGTGAAGCCTAATTCGTAGGCTGCAGCAATTTAATAATTGTATTACAAAATTAACTTCTTCCAATATATATTACAGAATTCAATCCATATATTCCATCATGCATTTCATTCAGTTATACTAAACTTATTATAATTCAGCAAGCATCAGACTTTTTTATTAAACTCAGTTTAGCGGAGGAAAATAGCCTGCGTTGCCAACTGAATTGGCGCATGCAAATGATGCGAAGCAAGCTATAATAATTACGTTTAGTATATTATAATTTAGCATTTTATTGTGCGTTAATTCACAGCATTTATAATAAATTGAACTTGACGATTTACCACGCCCTTCCTGGTGCTCATCACATTTTGCATTAATGTACTCGTATGTAAGTCAGTCTTTACTGGCTTATCAGTCATTTTGCCTAAGGAATTTAGTTAAATTAAATGCTGTCTACGGCTTTGTTTCAAGTTTTTAGACAAGAAAATATGCGCAGAATTCGATATTCTGTTTCTACGATGACCACGAAGTTAATCTATGTTCCATCTTTTTATCAATTTTTAAAATGAAATTTTAATATTGAAATAATTTTTAAACGGCAGAGCGATTTTTTCATTCACGATATGAACCAAATTTGAAAGCGAGCAATTTATCTATGCGAACGAAATCGAAAGTAGGCCTGAGTTGAGAATTTGTCGAGTATTTTCGGAAACACCCAAATAAAATTGAATTTTTTCCACTAGCAATATTTTTAATTTTATTTTTATTTGATCATGACATTGAAGTAATTTAAAAACTAATTAAATAAATGTGGAATATTTTAGGCTACAAAGTAATTTCTGACGCATACTAATGCTATTCTTCTCTTAAAAGCCTGCATCAAATATCTCTGAGTTCTTCATAATTTAGAACTGTGCTTGAATAGCCCTCATATCCCCAAGTATACAACATTAAACACTTTCCGCTTATTGTAAATGCTGACAAAATTTATATTACTGCCTGTAAATTAAACGGCGTTGCAAATATATTTCTCCCAATGACTCTTTATCGATTGCTGAACTCAAATTTCTTATCAAAAGTCATAAGAAATGCATGTTGATGTCGTTATATCTGACAGACCCCTTTACAATTAACACTTTCCCCCATTTTGTTGACGTCTTTTGTCTTACAATGGAATGTTTTAATTATCATTTCAGGAATGTAAAATAAAATAAGAAGGTATGAAATAATATCTTGAAATTCAACAGCATTAATTACAATTACCTGTACAACTCTCATCGTTGTCAGTTAATTTAGATATAACGTGGTGGAGGAGGGGGCCCCACGAAAAGGACCAAAAATATACAACTGGCACTCGACGGCAGTTGCATTAAATGACTCATTTTCAGGTTGTAAGTTGTAATTTTAATCTACGTGGCAATAACAGAAATTGCACATACTAACTCGTTAAAGAAACACTTAAAAACTGAAACAAAAATTCAAGGGCAGTGTACAAACGAAATGCTTAATAGTCGCGCGATCGACAAAGAAGATGGACGGACGGTCATATAAAGGGACGGACAGACATCTGCGCAAACGAACAAGTCTGCATTAACGATATTATTTCATTTCAAAATTATTGTTTGTTCAGCTTAGCTTATCATAAATTATGTAAATGAGAGTTGAACGAGTATCGAAATAAAGAGGACTAACACCATAAGGATCGAATGAAAACTGCATTAAAAACAAATGTGAAGTCGAAAGTGAACAACATTTCTCAATTAATGAAGAAGTTATCACAAAAGCAAAAGAAGGCAATCCAAAAGGAGAATAAGCGCAACAAACAGCGATAACAAGTTGAACATGAGATGGGCTAAATAGCTCTAGCGTTGACAACAAGTATCAGCCTATATTAAAAGGTCGCATACCCTACCTCAATTACCACAATATCGGTAGTGCAAAATGCTTTTTAACACAAAGTTGCCATACAAATTATCAACAAATAATTGAATTTCATTTTTAACGAAAACCATGACGATTTCAGATGCTTTCTAATATTAATGAATGCAATCTAATTAATGTAAAGTATTTTGCTAAAATTTGAGTGCACACAGGCTATTTTTAATACGTATTATTCTCCAAGCTGAACAATTTTGATACAATTTTAATAAATAAGAAAACATTTTCGAACATTTAATTATCTGGAGAGTAGCGTTACTGTTATGTCATTTAAGTCGCAATTTTCCGCCATTTTTAAAAGAAACCTTTTTTGTTTTATTCCTAGAGATTGTAATTTTTTTTTCGAAGTATCACGGAAAATATTATGAATGCGGACATAATTGAGGGCGTAATTTAGTTTCCTGCTAATTCTCTCTCTTTACAACACGGATAAATCAATATGATTAAATATGAACAAGTATATTTATATAAAAAAATCCATGTGTTGTTTTAAATGGATTGATGTCCTTGTAAAAGCTCGGAACGCAAGTACAGGGTGGGCCATAAGGGTGTTGGCGGTTTAAATATTCAATTAAAAAAAACTACGAAACATAAAAAAAATATATTTGTATTTTTAAAAAGTAGAAGCATGGGAATTTTTGAGACTTCAAAATAATGTTGTCCGAATGGCTTCCCTCGGCTGCTTGACACTCTTGGAACCGAAGTCGCAAATTTTGGAAAACTCGTTGAAAAGTTGCTCTCGGTATTTTGTTACTTTCCTGAATAATTTTCCTCTTCAACTGCTCTAAATTGGTCGGATTATTCTCGTAGACTACCGATTTGAGGTAGCCCCATAGAAAATAATCGCATGGAGAGAGATCGGGGCTACGTGGGGGCTATTCAATATCCCCCCTTTTCGAAATGAGTTTTCCAGGAAAAACATTTTTCAGCAGCTCTATGGATACCGTATGACATGTGGCCCCATCCTGTTGAAACCACATCCTCGAGGTATTGCCTTGAAGTTCTTGCAAAGCTGGCACCAAAAAGTCTGCTAGCATGTTGCAATAATTGTTCGCTCTAACCGTCATCGCATGATCTGTTTCGTCCTCAAAAAAGTATGGTCCAATAATACCGGTTGACGTTATCCCAGCCCACACGACAAGCTTAGGGCTGTTAAGTGGACGTTAATGCAAGCGTCGGGGATTAGTCTCGGACCAGAACCGACAATTTTGCTTGTTCACATGGCCATTAAGGTGAAAATTGACCTCATCACTAAAAATCACGTTGTTGAAATTGTTGAACCGCTCTAGCATCAAATTGACAAAATTAAATCGGTTATTGGCATCATCGGGTTTTAATTCTTGGACTATCTGAATTTTATAAGCCTTCAAATGCAAATCACGTTTCAAAATTCGTCGTAAAATTGTTCTTTTGACATCCAAAGACTGACTTCTCTTACGTGTTGACTGTAGCGGATTTCGCTGAACTGAAACACGAACACGCTCCACAATGTCGGCTGATCTTGCAGAAACTGAGCGACCACGAACCGTAATTGGTACTGTTGAGCCGGTTGTTTCGAATATTCTGATCCATTTTCGTATCACATTGGCGCTTGGAACTTCACTTAAATCGTGTAAACCGTGATCATGCCGATACAAACGTCGTGCAGTAATCACTGATTTATTGTTTTCGTAATACGCTCGGACACAAAATGCACGCTGCACTCCCGTGTATGGCTCCATGGCGACTAAATTTCCAGGAAGTGGCGCAGCGAACAACATATCCCCCGCCACCCCGCGCCACGCGTTACCGAGAAATTAAATATTTAAACCGCCAACACCCTTATGGCCCACCCTGTATAATTACTTGAAGGAGATTTCGAATTTCTTAAATGTAAGTGATTACAGTTATACATTTTTGGGAAATAAATGAAAGTTTTTAAGTTGTAAACCAACATTAGAAATCTTTAAAATTAGATTAAATTTAAACTGGAAAGCTTTGAAGTAAAAATTTTAATTTCCATAATTGGACTAATGGCCTTCTGAAGTTAACCCAGTGTAAAAGATTTCGCTTATACGCAACAGATATATATTTTAAAATAGTTGTACTTCACTAACAGTGTCAGAATATCAAATGTAAAGATATAATTTCAAATTGATAAGAAACACATTTCGATCTTATAAGTATTTTACGTCATCCATGAATTTGAAAAGTAGAAAGTGCTAATTTGAATTTAACTTCCAAAAGAAAAGGAGGGGCAGGTCATCAAAATATCCTGTTCTTTCCATTTGTAATTAAAAGCAGAATTTGCTCAAGTCGATAGCTCTATACAATTCTACAAAACATTCTTATAAACAAATATAGTCACAGGAATGACAAATCAGGACATCTGCTCTTGATCACTGCAGAAAACAATAAGGATCTCATTCCGTCCTGGTCTACGTTATATTCACATGTGTTTAAAACATGCTGGAAATATATGCAAATCATGTAGGAATATGTAAAGATTAAGTTAAAGTTGTAAACAATTTCCAAATTATCAAATTTCAAAATTACCTAAGCCAAACCAATCACATCATATGGATAGTCTCTGTTAACAATGATATCTGTACATCTTTCTGAATATTTTTCTTTCGAAGACTAATAAAACTGATTCATGAACTTCTGCCTTAACCCAGGATTGTCTGGTACTGCCAGACTTTCGTTGAACGGGAGAGGCCTTTGCCATTAAAATGCTAGCTAAGCCTACTGTCACATCTGTTTGTGATGAACAGTTTTCTGCTAATCTTCACGCTGATAGATTTACCAGTAAAGCATGTTAATATCCAATTAGATAATCTATTTTGTATCGTGCTTAAGAGAACCTTTGATGGCAAGACATAACACACTTCCATTCCAATTACTTGCACTACAATTACATGCATTCGTTGAGCATTAGTTAGGGGATGATTCATACTCATTACCATATCATCGCCATCGGATTGAATCGCTCTGCAGCCAACCCATCAGATCTCGACCTTTGATGTTCGGGTTTTCCATATCCAAGTATGATAAATTGTTTTAGCAAGGAGAAAATTAATCGGATCATCGGTAATTTTGATTTCGTTATTAAAGATTTTTTGAATGTATGATATCATAATTAGTTGAACATTCAACTTATTGCTATCATTCATTTCAGAGCTTCAAAGTTATGAATGCATACAATATGACTTATTGTACTGTGTTATGTTCCACTAAATAATAGTTTGGAGTATCGCGGTCAGAATATATAACTCGATTTGTCCACAATTAGATTGCAATACTTATTTCCATAAAATCCCAACTTCCTTAACTACCTGATAAATTAACGAATAATTTTCGCATAAGCCCTTTATAGGGTACTTGCCAGAAAACTCCATCATCTTCAACGTTTTCATCAATGAATGAACGTCAGGCTGTTGAAAAGAACATCTTATAAATGAACCGAACTGAACCGTAACTAAGCATGCAAAGAATGGAATCCATATCAACACCCAAAGTGAAACATATAGAAAAAAAAGCGAAACTGAAAACACAAAATCCAACGAGCAGTCAACCGACATATGCTTGCAATTTTGGTTTTCCTTCTGGAACTTAAAGATTGTCATATGTTGTCGAGATCTTTCAAAATACAACGGCAAAAACAAAGAAAGCGACGACAAGCTTTAGAAATCCACTTTATACGATTTGTGTATATGAACATCATGCTCATATTTATACTTCACTTCACTCCCCATATGACAGTTGATAATTTGTCAAGAAAACCGCACCAGTTCCTAAAGATACTAAAAAGACCTGGCGGAAGGACGGAGGCACAATTTTTATACGGGATGCATGTCCCACAGAGTATTCACACAGGAAGTACGCAAATGTTGTCTCATTTAGCAAAAAAAAAAAAAAAAAATAAGAAAAACTTTGTTGTAAATACGCTTGCGTGACTTGTTACCCGCTTCTCCGTTGTTTGTTCCACTCGTGTTTCATTGACTCTCTTAAAATATGAAGAATTACCTTCATAATATTATTTAAGCGCCAAAAAAACGCTTCATTTCTAAATGTAGCCATAAAAGCTTGGGAATGTCTCGATGACATTTTCTGTCCGTCTGTTTGTCCATTCATTCGCGCTGGTTATGTTTGTGACAATGTCACGCGGTAATTACTGATAATTAACGATTAATAAACGTCAGCTTTGCTTGTGAGCGTTGTATGTAATGTAACCTGTCATATAGAAGATTTAGTAGATGGGTTAAATATGCATTCATTGAAATCAATGTGTTGTCCTTCTGCAGGAACCGTGAGTGGAAGACCGTATCGTTTATGGGCGTGCGAAACTTAATTTAAAGCAGTGGCAAGATTAAACTTGGTCTTTTTTTGGTGGCGACCGAAAATTGATACGTTTTTATCATCGAAAAAGGAAAATATATAAATATGAAGTAAAATGTAATTTGAAATTTTACTGATTTCTTCGGAATGTAATCTATTCTATTCTATATCTATTAATCGAAGACAAAATACTACTCAAGCATTTAATTGTCAAATAATGATCAACACGATGGTATATTGGAGTTAGAAGAAAGGACTAAACTTCGTCTAATAAAAATCGAATACTCGGCTTAAAAACCAAATTGATTACTCAACAATTTTGTATTACAAGTTGTACAAGTATTTTTGCCACTTAAATATTGGTATTGACTAGAGTGTTCAAAACCAAGACCGAAAACTGGAAAACCGGTCTGTTTAAGTGAAACCGTACGGCGGTTTTGTCAAAATAGTCAAATTGTATTATTTGACAATGGTCCTATTCTTACCACTAGGTGTGAAATATTTCTGCTTTACTTTTCTATCTATGGACAGGTTCAGATCGCCTGAATTTTGTGTCCATTAACGTTTCGGATGTCGTAATTGCACTAGTCCTGTCAAAACTTAATGGCAGCTACGATTGATTTCAATCGTGTCTAAATTCGCTTCACTTCACCCTCTTCCATGCGATATTTTGATTTCAGCTTAATCTCGCCAACTTTAATGATACATTTAAAGCTTTTAATCTCCTTCCCTTCAATCACATTATTGCGGTAAATTCGCTCATTTGCCGCCATTCTCCACTTATTTTTTGTTTTCCATACGATATCGACAGTTATCGGCGGGATCCTCAGCTTTGATGTTTTATTTTGCATTGAACTTCCTCGCTGGAAAATCTTGTTGAAGGGGAGCAATTAAAGATCTTTGTATGGAGGAATAGCAAACATGCGTGCTTTGCAGTCGCAGATTTTATACCTACAGCTACTAACTATTCAATGCTAAACACTTTACAGATTTTTTTCCGATTCTTATCATATTTGAATACACACAACTAATGATCTAATATTATACGGTCTGCAACAACAAAAAGCAAAGAGATCTTGAGACTCTTCGACATTTCGACTTCCTTAAAGATTTCGTTTTTCTTTTGTATTGTGGAAATTTCAGTGTAGTTACTGTTCGTTGTGTCTTCATGCAACTGCAACATCGAAAGCAGCGGCAACAAGAGCAAATTTCAAGCTGTTTGCAGTAGGAAAAAAGAAAAAAATAACATTTATCTAAAATCTTATATCATGTACTTTCGACATTACAATTGCGGTAATATGCTTCTAGTATTTAAATTCAGCGCGTAAGTTCTTCAGCTTGTGATTCCTTCACAACCGTACACATATCTGAGTGCTCGAAAACAAACAAGTTGAAATCGCTTTCAGATTTCAGATAGTAAACCAGCAAAATTTGCGAGAGTTCAAATTGGGAAAATAATTTTTTTTTATTTTATTTCCTATTTGATTGTGTAAAACGTGCACGTCTAATGAAGTGAAATGTCCGAGCAAATAGCCCTGCTCGGGGTTTTCCCTTACATAACATTTGAGTTCTCCGAATTTTTACCGGTGTTTTCAGCCGATAATGATCTAAAGCAGATTTTTGTAAATGTAATATAATCAGTAATAAAAATAAATTTGATTTCAAAATAATAATCAATTTAGGTATAGAGAGGTTTTGAAATTATTGCCAACAAAACTATGCTGGTAAATGCGGACTCATATTAACGCAATATCTCGAAAAAATGAGCCTAACGTAGAAAATTACTAAGATTGCCCTTAAGCAATGTAAATATATATCACTAATTTAACTCCTTAACTCAGAATTTTTCAAAACTTGATTTACGACTTGTCATTGGCAATTATTTTTTCAACTTTTAGCGGATCGGGTGGAGGAGTAAGAAGATAATAAGTGAAAGTAAAATCCGCGAAACATATCTAAAAGTTTTTTATTTATTGCTGCTGATGTGAAAAATTATGATTCAGGGTCCTTCTATATTAAGGCAGATATGAAATATCAAAAACTGATGCTGCCTGAAGTTGTAAACACCGTCGTTAAATTTGGAGATTTGTAGGTAATCTTGGCAACTTCAATGCTTATGTGGCGATGAAAGTTATATAAAAATGTCCGGCAATTTGCTTAGCATAGGTTTTATGTAGTTGGCGATATTTCTCTGATCAGATTGCAGCAAGAAATCGCATACGTATTCTTCTTATGGAAATGACTTTTTGTCGCAACCGAATTGAGCAATGCATTATTATAATCACATGGTTGGCAATGCTAAATATCTTGGAATATAAAAAGAAATTTCAAATTGTAATTCGTAAGCGACGACGAGAAGTGCAAACTTTCCAAATCGATGAAGTCAATAATAAAATTACGATAAAACAAATGGACATTGAAATCAAATACATATCGACAAGAACTATAAGTCAAAAATGACATTTGCAATGAAGCAGTTAAGATACCGAGTAGGAACACGAAAAACGTGTTTTAAATAAGCTAAATAACTTGTCCTAGTTGTTGTTTCATGTCCGATTCAGACAGACTTTAAGCAATTACATTTTGAATGGTAAAAAGACGGTGGTAAATAAATATAATTACATATATCTGTATATATAGGTATATATATTTATTTATTTATTTAGTTGTTTCAGATAATTTATGAAATATCAACATTTTAATCTGTGAATAGTATTGGAATAGAATATTTCGTATACCATTACTAGCATTACGAAATTGTTAGTAACATGCTACTAAATTTTGATGACGAATGCTATGGCAACTTTAAGAAAGGAAAAATGGCACAGCCCTATTTCTGCTATGATGTATCGTTTGTATGCCTTTAGTAATTCATGGGATATGGTCATTGGAAAATTGAAGTTGTAACTCTCCCCTCTTCTTAACGTTAACCCAAAATAGCTGCGATGATTTGGCGATCGGTAGTAACACGTACTGCTAAACTTTCATGATAATCGGTCAGTAACTTTGACGGTTTTAAAGTTTTGTAAAAAGAACATGTCACTGCTTAGTTTTTGCTGCGTTGCACCCGTGTAGAATGTTAAGTCGTGCAGACTTTCCAACCTTACTTTACATAATTCTCTCCTAGTACAACACGTGACAATTTCGTGATTGACATGTACCTTACTGTCAAATTTTTATGGCGATCAGTCGGACTCTAATGTGCTTATTTTACAAAGAGTGATATATTTCTTTCCACATCAGCAGCATATGCGTCAAATGGAATAATTCATAAGATATGTTGTTCAAAAGTACGAATGGTGCATGTTGTTAAATTTTTATGACGACGTCCCAGATGCTTTGGCTTCTATAAAGAATTTTTAAAAAGTGGTGAGAGAACGACTCCTATCATCTCCTCATAAGCCAACAGCTTAGTTATTGTTATTTGTGTGGGTATTACCAGGCCTCTTTGTCCAATCAAGACTTAAGATCCTAAGATATCTTCCCCAGCAACATAAATATATTACGAAAATTTCAACAAGGTTTGCCGCTAAGAAGGCTACCTATTTTAAAAATCGCATAGTGTTTTGGTTGTCAATTACATTAAAAATTAAAGGGCGAACATTACATAGCATTTCGGAGAATGAAATAAAAAAAAACGTTCCCAAACGACAAAAACGGTAACTTGACAAAGTTACACAAATTAAGTTTGAATTATTACTGTTCAATCCACCGAATTCATCAGTCCCGGCTCTCATCTTAACCTTAATAAGGTAGGCAGGTTAAAACAAAACGTTATCAAATAAAAAGGTCTCAACAAAACCTTCTATAAAAAAATATATTGAAATATTAGAGAAGCGATGGACAGGGGAATAAAGTCAAATTTCGCAGAAATATGCTTTTTCCTCAGTCCATAACACATCGGCTAACTCAGTTAGTGACGATGATTTTCTTTATAATAGTTTGCGTGAGATCTGCTCTGAAACATGATTCCACCTCAATTGGGGTCCACCAAAAATTTCATTGGGTTCTCAATCTTAGAGCAATGATACCAGATTTTAAGACCCCAATCACACTGCATGTCTTGCAATGTTGTTGTGTTGCTGTGTCTGTATAATTTTATCAATGAACAGCGATCACCAACAGCGGGATTGTTGCTGTTGCCGCCGCTCCTGTTGTTGTAACTAGGTTGCTGCTGACGTAGTTCTCTGTTGTTGTTTCGCCACGACAACAGAAGCGGCTTTAAAACATCAACCTCATTCGTCCAGAGAGGGATGATGTGAGATTGCTTCGGTTCGAGTTAGTCCGTCCATCGGTCCGTTTGTTTTCGCAAAGTCAACTTTTGCAGTCAAAGAAGAGTAGTAATTCCGCCGTCTATTGGTCTGCCTAGACCTTAGCAAAACAGCATGTACTATCACTACTTTGACTTTCATTTGTATTACTCTCCGTTTACGATTCTGGGCAGTGTAGTTGGCTGATCTCTATTTGTTGATTTGTGCCGTGGCTTCGATTTGTTCTTAAGATCTTTTGCATGCTTAACGTTACATGTTGAATTTTAAAATGTTTCTCTTATTTGGTCCCGATTTTATACTTCACAGCTCACCGGTCCTGTTTTGTTATTTTCCGTTAAGATCTTTGTTAATGATTGCCTTGCGAGCAATTGTGTGTGCAACAAGAGTTTGTGGCACTGAGGGGTTAGCATTTTTATGGCGTTTTAATTTTATGCGTTTGTACGCAAACTTTGAATATTAAACAACCGAAGTTAGAACCCGCATATACGAGTATAAGATTATTTTGATATAATTTTATGACATTATTTCATGTTTTAAATTATCTTTAAAAGGCATAACGCAATTATTTATTCACAAAGGATAAGATAAACCAAACTGGAATTGTTGTCTATTTTACATAGAATGCCAAGTCATTGCGAATTTTAGCTTACGAGTATATCATACGTTTCTTAGGATCTCTGAAGTGGTTATACGGAAATAAGAGCAGATGCCAGACGGTAAGAAAACTGCATGCATTATGCTGCTTGTGAAATAACAGTGTGCATTGTGCAAATATACTCGTATACATTTCATCTTACGATTGTATTATATTATATGTCTGGTGCTGAAATCATATCGATGGCGCGTGGCGCTTCAATTGGCTGTGTTCCTTTCTATTGGGGATGAATAACCTGGTTGCCACACCCTTTATGTGCCGAAACATTTTCATTCATTTGGAGTACACTATCCAGACCGAACTGACTTAGTATTCGGACATTCTTGATGTTAATCGAAAAAAATATTTTGATTATTAAATGTTGGAGAGAAAAATGATTGACAAATTGGTAACTGATACATTCATCGCACGTCCTTCGTTGACGTCTCTTACTCGTCTATCGTGGGTCAGTTGACTTCAACTTCTGAATATAAGTTTGACCATACATTGTGCAGTATCAGAAAGACGTAGTTAACCTCACTGTCCGACGAAATTAATCATGAAGAGCGTCATGGTTATGCAATATAACATAAGATATAGTAAAAAGAAATTCATTACGTTCGTATGATATTGAAAGCTTTAGTTAAAAACAACGCATAGTTAAAGCAATCTGATTTAGGTTGTATCGTTTTGTTCTATAATTCGTTGCCACTTTAAAGGCAATTCCATTATGCCTCTTTCATAGAAACCCTCGTCCCTATTGGCCATGGGAACTGGAGTTATATAAGCCTCTCTTGAGGCGGATTGTCCACCAAAGTAAATTATTCGCCATATACAGGAAAAAACGGTGTTAGTTTGGTGATCACTGTAGATTATAACGTGGATGCACAGCAAATTCCCAGCCAAGCTTATGGAGAGTCACTATTGATGTGTTTGGCTTGGTGTTACCCTGATGAAACAAAATTTCTCTCTAATTGACCAAAACTGGTCTCTTCTGGTCTGTTTCCTTCAGACAGTCCAATTATTGACAGTACAAGTTCGAAGAAGGGGAGCAGTATATGATTCCCTGCCAATCATACCAAACACACAGCAATCGTGAATTGGCCACCGTTTGCATCGGCTCCTCTCGATTCGATCACTGTTTCGCTTGATGTTGTTGAAAGTGTCACAATTCCATGCTAGTCATCATCCGCTTGGGTCGCATTGTTCGCCAATACTCGTTAAAAATTCATTCTATGAGGTTTTTTTTGCATTAACTCATGTGACACCCACTCAGTCTAGTAGTTTAATTAATAATTTTTTTTGTGCCGTGTTTAGCATCTAGACAATCGAAATATTGTTTACATGATGATCAGACCTGACGATTTCCTTTATTTTATTGACATTTAATTCTGACCTTTCAGAGCGTGCTGCATTTTTGATTGTCATTTACAGTATCAGGACCATAAACTCTATTCACATTGTCATCGGCCTGCGTTTTCGCCTTTAAGCTAGGTACTATGTCCTTTTTACGAGGAGAACATTTCGCAGGACATTTTTTTATATGTCCACAACAAAATTCAGTATACTACTTACCTTTATCGTAGAAAAACTGTACAGTGTGGCGTATTTGTAGTATGGTATTCAAACAATAGTGAGTCAAGCTGTCACAAAACTCTCTGAGTAATTTGTTGAGTACGAAATCTCACCTTTCTAACAGATTGCTAAAGCCATCTATTGGAAAAATAATAGATATCCCTTTACCATATCCTACAATAATGATCATAAGGAGCAGAAATTATAAGCTGTTTTGTGTACTTGGTCCTTAATATGTCCCCTTTTACAAATTAATATTTCTCCCCCATCAGGCATTTTATTACTTCGCATCTATAATAATTTTAATAGCGGAATAAAAAAAATAAGTTTTCTAAAGTATGGTATGCAAAATATAAATAAAATAGTTTTAAACTTCCAAACTCGAAACGGTGTCTAATTCGAAATATTTAATGTGCCTTCCTGTTTTTCTGGTGTATTTCTATTATACCTGGACCTTATTACACATCAAATATAATATCAGGCGTGATTGTTAAAGAAAACACATTCTTGAACAAATTTTAGAATTTGTCCAGGGAAACAAATGCGTAGTTCCATAGTATTCTAGAAACCGTATTAAATAATAATAATAAATTCCGATGACACACAGTAGTGCACAGCAAATTTGAAGGCACAATTGTTTTTATTTACCCAATTATGATACAACTTTGCCCATTTATTCCTTGGATATCGCGGAATGCTTTTGGACTATTTTGGTTATACTTTACATCCTGTACGTATGTATAATCTGAGGAACTCCAGACTAAAGCCGTCTTACAAGTACATACAGCGCATTGCGAGCCTTACCTGTTTTCACTGTTGTTCCCATGTCCCTAACAGCAATTTAACCTTCACCATTGTGTACGAGTACCAATTGCAATAACAAAATATTACAAAAAGTCAACAACTGCAATTTAAGTCAAATTGCAGTTTATACCACCAACCGGACTCATGCCATCATTCGCATTTACCTCGTTTCAAAGAAAACTCCACATGAAAAATAGGTGGACACATAATATGAAAAAGCTACCAAAAGACAATGCTGCCGAATAGCCATAAGGACAGACAGCTCAAGGTACAAGATGCAAGTAAGCTACGGACTACTTAACTTATTCACTTCGCCTAAAACAAGAAAAGAGATGAACCTAAATGAAATATAAGTCAGTTACAAGATGATTGCGGAAAAGAGTTAAATTTTGCTAGAGAAAGGGGGAAAAGACCTGCGCACGTTGTGTCTGTAAAATGCTACAAGATGAGAAATTTACTAAAATGGATTTGTAATTTCATGTCATAAATAATTGGTCCGTCGCTGAGTTAATTGCAATTGAGCCAAATATAAAAGCCGGGAGGATATGGCTGTAATACAGAATGAATTGGGGATAACTTTTTTAGGGACATGTATTTGTTGCAACATGTATTTGTTGTAATTTGCTCTTAATGTCATTACTTGATGCCACCAGCGATGAAGTACATGATTCTCAGAAAATTTGAGGACTGTGTGACCTTGCTAAAGGCAAATATTATTATAGCACAAAAGGTTTCAACGACATGCAATACCACTTGTTAATAACCCGAAAATTCATAAAGGTAATAGATGCTATATAAGAGACTCTCTGGTATGGGACATTGGAATATCTTTTGGGAAAAATGAAGCAATTTTTAACAATTTTGTAAAATTATTTTTAATATCGATCTATTATGAATTTTTCACTAAACGCTAACACAAGCAAAAGAGCTAAACAGTAAGGAAATCTGTCTACAAATTGTAAAGTTTGCTGTTCCTTTTCTCATGTTCTTTTCATAAAATCAGCAGCTAAATCATCGGTTTTTTTCCTTACAAGTTGCGCCACATATTAGGCAGTAGGTAAACCCATTTTAGGCTCAAAGGACTAGAACTTCTATTGAATAATATGTATTATATGTAGTGTTGGCATACTTTGATCATTAAACATTCAACAATAAAGCTACAACATTTGAATTTGAGAATATCTGAATTTATAAGCAATAAATTTTTTAATTAGATAAAATAGATTACAACTGTAATAGCTTCGCAAATACTCGTGTAGATATAAATAAAATTTCAAAATATTTTCCTAATTTTCTTAAACCAAGTGTCGACAGCAGGGTCATGCTATCTGAAAACCAAGTGGGGCTGCTATTAATATTATTATGCAGGGCATCGCAAATTTTGATGGTAGACTATTCCTTAACTAAATGACTGTACTGAGTATTTACATACTGTCAAAAGGTTAGTCAATAAAATACAGACTATTTATTATTCATTCAAGTTTATTACAGTCCTTACTTCATATCATTTATTATACTTTTACTCATATGTTCTAAAACAACATACATATGTCAGAACAATGTCAGAAATCTAAGAAAACTATCATCTCCTGAAAAGGTTAAAAGTGTTTTTTGTTTAGCTTCTAAGGTGTTTGGCAACGCGGTTATGTTCACATGACGCCAAAAATTATTACAAAATCGGCTATAACTGGAGCATCTTATAGCCAAAAAAAGGTTAAAAATCTTGAAAATCAAAAATTGCTGTAACTAAAAAGCTAATAAATTTAAACTATGAATGCAACAATATAATAATTTGGAATTTTATTGCAGAAATTTCGAAAGTTTTTTTTACAAAATTATTGATCTGATATTGTTGGAGGTAACAAATTAAACTATTTTGACGATCAGTTTCCATACCTTCATCCGAAGAATGTAACACCTCGACTTTTCAACATCATGACTTTTTAAGTTTCAAGTCGATGGGTAAAATAAATGTCATAAACTTGTATGAGAATTCTTGGCAACTGTAACTTTTCACTTACCCCACGTTAAACTCTTACCAATTGCATTAGTTTTTAATCCCACTAAATGTAAACAAATTCGGCACACTTGGAGCGTTTGCTACAGTAAATTCTCAGACTGAAAATGGAGCACAAAGCCACACCCCTTCTGATACCTCCCGTCAAATTAAACGATTTTCTGAAATGCATATTTCTTTTGCAATTTATAGTAACTTCCTTTATAATTTTTATTAGGTTGTGGTAAAACTTGAAAAAAATCGATCAATGATCAATTGAGCGTTTCATGTTTAATGTTTTGCGGGCAGTTGTACCGAACTCAGTTCATCACACGCATGTGTGCCATATTTGGCTAAGTTTTGCAACTAAAATGGAGGACACTGACACTGCCATTGTGATACCTCCCGCATAAATTGACCGATATATAGAAGTTTACTTTTTCCTCTATAATTCCTAATACGCATACTGCAGTTGCTTCATTTTTTATTAATTGTATTGCATAATCAATTATACTGGTAAAATTTAAAAAAAGTCAATCTTATAACTACGCCCCGCCCTCTCTAGCAGCGGTCATACGAATTGACTAATATAGCCCATATATTCCCAGATTCTTATCTTACATTCAATTGTGGATTACATCGATCTAGCCGAAATCCATGATATCAGTATAGTTCCGCAATTTCATTATGAAAGGTATTGCGGTAAAGAATATCATGATCTAATCAGTTTTAAAGAGAGGGTGCGGTTCTGTTCAACAAAATTCTTTTAATTTTTATAAAAATTGTCTATTAAATAAAATAAAATATTAAATAAATGGTCATTACGTAAAATATAAGAAAATCCATGATTTTTCCATATTACCAATAGATGGCTTTAGTAATCCCTCTCTCGTGTTGTATTAGTTCGATAATGTTACGCTAGATGAAATGAGAAAGATAAAATTTCATACTCAAAAAACTATTCAGGCAGTGTATTTCAAACAGTTTGCATATTTTCCCCATACTAATTATTATTATTTCTGTCACTCTGGGTGACACATATCTAGTTTTAATTTACATTTGAACCTCAAAGGTGATTGGAAATTTCCCGCTAACTGAAGTATTTGAAATATTACCTACACGCCACCTGTAATTACTGTTACCAAGAATGCGATTATCTGATCTACTCAAATCCACAAATTTATTGTGCATTACGATATTACAGTTAACGTTAAAATGGGTTTACATCAAAAATAATGCCGGTTACTCAACAAACTAACATCCACATTAATAGTGCCTGTACACAATTATAGGTAACGAAATATTCTTTTATCCCATTCCAAGGTTTGGTCAGATCTGCCCTTTTATGAAAATGCTTCTTCTTAATAGTTAATAATAATATTTACGTACTAAAGAATTTTGATGTTTATAGTCAACTTAGCTTCATACAATTTGGATATTTTTGCTGTTATTGTGAAAATCCTCTACTATCGTTGTCATATGTGAACAAAGACAACAACATCATATCCCGGATCCAAAAACACATACTGAGACTGAGCTCGTATCAGTTCCTGCATAAAGTCAAATAAATGTCTCTTTTAAGTTTGAAATGTTAAAATATAATCAGGGCTCGTTGCTTCATACATTCCATCCAGTTTTCATATTTTTGAGCTGGGTGTCTTTGTTGTTGTTGCTGTCAGTGTTCCTTAACTACTTCTCGTTGAGTTTTCCTTATATTCTTTCACTTCGGAGAAAGAAGGAGCCTGCATAAATGACACTCATGAAACTCATAATGTTGCCAGAAGCAGTGGCAGGCAACAAAAGCTACAACATCAATTGCCGGTTGCTGACGTTGTTGCTGTAGTGCAGGGAACAGTTTTTTTTCTGATCCCTGTGTGACACTGGAGTATATGAAATTTTTTTTGTGGGTTATAATCTCTGCTTGGAAAACTGCTGGTTTTATATTCGTTGTAATATAGGGTTATACGTTTAGTGGTTTCAAGACTGCCGATCTGGCAAAGCTGCCGGCTGTTAAATACCTGTCATCTGAGGTGTTATTTATTTAGTGAAAAGTTTGTCATTCACGAATATGGATCATTTAGCACTGACGAAATAGTTAAAACTTACTACAAAACTGGTGATTTAAACGTATGCACTTTCCGTGCATTACGGGCTGATTATGGTCGTCACAATCAATCTATTGGGCAAGGAATTGGCAAGATTATAAAGAAATTTTAAGAGATGTAGTCAGGCCTGTCAGGCCACTGCCGAAAATATCGCTTATGTTACTAAAAGTGTGGCGGATAATCCGAATTTAAATTCAGATAACCGATTTTTTTTTTAACTGCAATTGAAGATTGTGAACTGGAGGAAGTGTGGGTTCAACAAGACTGTGCCACGAACCACACAAAACGACCGATTTTAGTTTTATTGCATGATAAGTTTCCAGAAACTGTAATCTCACGTTTTGGCTACGTCAATTGGCCACCAAGATCTTGCGACTTGATGCTGTTAGACATTTTTTTTGTGGGGCTACATCAGTTGCCAAGGTCCAAGCACTGCAATGAAATAAAAGTTTCATTGATATAATAGCTTTATGAATGTCTTATTTAACTTTACTTTTGAAACCGAAAAATGGATAACCCTATTATATGCACATACGTACTATTCAATACGTGTTTTTGTTATAAAACTTTTTTTAGTTATTCGTGAAACCCAACGCACTAGTTTGGGATTGATTATTTTGGTTTAGTCTATCACCGATTATAACATAAAGCTTATGATAGGTTGTCGAGCTTCCACAGGAAGACCTTTTAATTTGCAAATTATTTTTCATTCGGCCCAATATCATTTTTCCAACTGTTTTATTCGTTTATTCGTCCAAATAATAATATCTGACTTGGTCGCTCAAATAGTCCTTTCATTAAACGATTACTTCGTGAATGGACCCAAACTAATATGCGCCGAACCATATCTTAATATCTACTAAGAGGAAATAATCACAGGATGTGCCTCCAGAGAGTGGAATTAATGAGGGCGTTAACGTCTGCGGGATTTTTTGCATGCAACGTAAAAGAAGTGACGCAAGTGGTTTGCCGTATGGCGGTTTATTGCACTTTTTATTCAAAAAAATATCTGTTCTGGCCACATGAATATTCCGTTTGTTAGGTTATTTGTTTGTTGCTACGTCCCAACTTATATTCGTCGAACTATTTCTTAGTATTTGCTAAGCGTACATAGTCGCAGCTTGTAAATTTGGGCTTATTTGCACTAAACGCAAACAAATTGACGAAACGGCTTAAAATATGGACTAAGTTCACCTATGCTATGAATTATGTATCACAATGGAGATTAAAGCAGATCAATTGTTATAATGATTTCGGATTTGGGAGCTGTATCCTATATATGGTCACAGGGAGGACAGTTTTTTTTAAGGAACCCAAAAAATTCGTCGATATGATTTAAGTAAATCAGAGAAGTTCACTTTTGATGCAAATCTCAAAACAAATCTTAATTACATTCTTGATTTTGTTTCTCACCAGAATTCAAGCTTTATGTATATATGACAAGAAACAAACATTCATTTTGATTGGAGATCGCGGATTAAAATTCAGGATAAGAATGAAGAGCTGAAATCATTTTGCAAAAAATTGCCCTCTGAAACCATTTATCATAAAAACATACACCGATCAATTCAGAATCAGATTTTCGACAGTTTTGATGATGTCCGTCCATGGATTTGCGCAATTATAAATAAAATAGAGACGGATCATCAACGACATGCATTCGAATCGGAATGCATTTCGATTCTGATTCAGTTTACGAAATGTTTTGTTTGAATTTCATTTGAAATTTTTCAATTCATAAAACAAACAACATGTTTAAAAAGCTGTGCAAATTTCTGAAAATAAATTCAGAAAAACTTCCATGATATACTAATTACTGAGAAAAAATTAATTATTATTAAATAAAAGTTCACAAAAAAATGTACACATAAATTGAATTAGTAACAAATTTCTAAGCAAATTTATAATAAAATTTTATAAACAAACAATATAAAGTAGCAAATAAAAACATCATATTTATATATATATATATATATATATATATATATAAGTAAATATATATACAAATATAATAATATAAAAAATAACAAAATTAACTTCAAATAAATAGTTTCTTGAACAACGTCTGATTTCTCTTTTAATTCAGATTAAGAAGCAAAACTGTGTACACCTGTACTTTCGTTTCAAGTCTCTGAATCAAAATATAAGATAGAGTAAAAAGAAATGCATTATTTTCCCAATACCTGGCTTTAGAATGATGAGATTTTGCAACTAAAAATGACAAACAGTTTTTTGCTTTACTCAGCAAAGGGAAAATACATCTCATTTCACAATTTCCTTCGATGGAGGCCAAAAACGCGAGGCAGACGGCTAAAAACATGAATAGTGTTTATGGTCTTGATACTGCAGCAGTTAATTAGGTTCACGTAAGTTTGATTTAAAAATGCACTGCACTCTGAAAGTCCAATTGTTGAAAATGTCGATAAGATGATGAAAATCGTCAAAATCAACTATCATGTAAGTACTGCATCGATTTCTCAGGAGCTAAGCATTACAGTAAAATCAGTGTGGCACTACTTGAACAAGGCTTGATAAAAAATAAAGTAAATGTATGTATTGAATCGCAACAAAATCGACGCATTTCTGAAGCAGATGATAACTGGTGATGAAAAGTGAATTGCTGACGTCAATGCTAAGTAAAAACAGTCATGATTGAATGGTGGTGAGCCCACGCAAGCAGTGACCAAACAATGGTTGATTGAGAAAGCTCTTGCAATGTGTTATACACGTGCCAAAATTAACTTTGTTTTAAACTTGCTAACGTTTTTGGATCGGTAATATTTGCTTTATTTCTAAACACCTCCTTGAAATGTTTTCCATAATTATCAAAGCACTATCACATAAATTAGGACAAATATCAAATCATTATGTGACTCAGCTATTTCTAGCTCTGTTTCAAAATTTTTTGCTGGGTCTGTTCGGATTTTTGTCCCTGAATATACTCTGAAACTCTACGGTATCAGTGTTGTCATTTGCACACTTGCATACTTTAAAAAAGAGGAATAAAGAAACTCTGCTGTCATAATTTTATTTTGCACATACCTACATGGCCACATATGTTGGTATAATGCAGATATATAGAGTAAGTACATACATATGAACATGATTTTGTTAATATAATTTTTCATTTCATCATGTTGCTTATGGTGTTTTATGTCTATATACTACTTTGTAAATACAAGTGGCATATGTACATATGCACTTATACACTAACATATATGTACATACATACATATATATAACAGGTTTTATTTGATTATATTCAGGTAAATATATACTCAATTTGATACTTTCGAAGAAGGTGGCACACATACACATATTTTGTGACATTGCTTATAGTAATTGTTGTCCACTGCAAGTTAGGAAGAAAATTTAACGACAACCCACATCTCATACAGATACAGAATTCTTCATAGAAAAAAGAAATAGCATAACGGTATCCCAGAGTATACCAGTGCGAGTGTTTTATGTGATAGTGTTGACAGCTTAAGTTTTCAGCATTTGCCAAAGTGCATTTGCATTAGTTTCATTGCTTCTTTTGCGATGTTGTATTTGATGTGGTATTTATTTTCTTCAATGGAGTGAGACTTTTTAGAAATTTATTTCGGATCATTTGCTGTTACTTAAATTATTCATAAGTTACCTATTTAGATTACATATTCTTGAAATAATGTTTAACTTTCCGAAAGAATCATTTTTTTACAAATTGAAATATTAGGAGGGTTGTTCGATCCATAACTTCCTAATACCACCACATACAATGTTTAGGTAAACACAATAGGAGTCAATATTCTATACAGGTATTTCCTTTCTTTTTGGATTGTTTTTTTTTTGTCAAGCTAATCGACGTGTCTAGTAAAAAAAGCCTTTCAATATTGATATTCGAAATCGCAGTTCTACTGCTTAACTGCGAGTCTAGAAATAGTGAGTTAGTTAAGTGAGTCTAGAATATAACGAGTGTGAGCACACTGAATGTGAGAGGCAATAAAATATCCCATTCTTGGGATGCAAAATAATTTGTAACAGGAATAAACACCTATTATAGACCTTGTGATGCCCAACGAACAGAATTGCAAGCTCTTCGGTAAAGTTTTGACAGCGACTCAGAAAACTGATTTCTCCAAAAGAAATTTAGTCCCTTTCTTTTGCGTCATCTACAGTTTTCCGGCCATCCTAGAACGTTTCCATCCATCCGCTCAAATTTTGTCTACATACTAAAGCAATATAGGTAGTACATCAGTTACTGTGGAATCTTTTTTTGAGGAAGGGTCTCGTCACTAAATCCCTTGCATAGTCTGCAATAGCAACTGTTTGCAGACAATATTCTTCTCCTAATTTCAAAGCAGGCATTATTAAGTTTGTTAGCGGAAGAGTAAAGAGGTATAAAATCGTCGACCACGCGAGATATATAGATGTCAACAAGGACGCATCGAACCAATTCAGCAAAAAATAATTATGAGATTGAAAACAATAAAAGATTTTACCCCCTATAAAAGTCATTACTATTCGACTCCCTTATGAACGCTGAACGTAAATAAAGTATTTATGGCTTACCTTTTCGCTAATTTCGAAGCAGTAAAGTAAGGCAGATTACTTATTAATTGACGGTTTAAATGCCGTGAGAAACGTGCTGTTAAAGAGAGCTTCCAACATCTGGAACATCGCGATATATATAGTCAAATTACCAAGCAGATAGTTCTGAAATCGTTTTGATTTCAGCACTTACCAACTCGTTTAAAAAGCGTATGATTTTTTCGGAATATTCACTTTAAACCATTATTTTAGGATAATTTTTTTTCAATTTTTCTTCAGTAAGCCCGAAGTTAAGGTTGGCATAATAATTTAACACATTTTTACTGTGGACCAAGTAAAGTTTTGTTGTTTTATACTCGTTAACCGCTAAATATGCTTTTAATGCTCCACTATCAAAGATAATGAAGTCTTCTCAGTTTCCGACTAATGCCATGTACGTCATTAGCTTCCTCTTTATTGTAGCAGCTTTTCTCACTTTAAATATGTTTCCCGCAAAGTCTGGAAAATTTGCATAAAAAAATTAACATAAATGTAAAACATAAAAACGTCCTTCAAACCTCCAACAAATTATTGGGAATGTGATCGAACATATTTTGTAAATACTGTACGGAATTAACTCGAGAATATTTTAAATTAATTCCTTGATTAACTATTTTTCGTTTCAGGTAATCATCAGTGTTGTCGGCTAATTTCCGGAAATAAGACAAAGGTAAATACTTTACTATAGAAAATGGCTGAGTTAAATTACAAATGATAAACTCGTTAAAAGTTTATAAATAAACTTCTAAATGGGAACAGTGTTTACCTATAATTATATTGAAGTATCGAAAACTTCTTGTGAAAAATTGCAATTCTCAGCAATTCTTGGAGTTTGGCATGGATGACGCAGTTCAAGGCCCGTGTCGGGAATTTATAGTTTTTTTAACAAATTTGTTTACGCTGGTTATGCGGATACAACAAAGCTATAAACTGGAATTTCTATTTTGGGAACGTAAAAGTTATCAAAATTTTCAAAAACACAGAATATGTCCAACATTTATATCTGCTTCGGAGGATGCAAGCATGAGATAAATGTGTGAAAAAAAAAGTTGGACATGTTCTTACTTCCAGTTATCTTACATGATACCAAAAAGGACAATTTTCGAACTGGTGCGAAAATAGCTGATTGGTTTTTATCACGAGTCCTCAATGAACTTCGAAGATTATTTACTTCGAGGAGTATTAAATTCCTATCATGTATGTACGTGTATCATATTTCATAGAAATATCTTCTCGTTGTTTTAAGTATAATATGCATCAACGTGGCGTTAGGCTGTCAGTTGTTAAATACCTGTCATCTGAAGTATTATTTATTTAGTGAAAGGTTTGCCATCTACGAATATGGATCGTTTAACAATGAATGATCGTTAAATTTATTACAAATGTGGGCACTTTTCGTGCATTAAGGGCTGATTATGATCATCACAATCGATCTGCTGCGCAAGGAGTTAGCAAGATTATAAAAAAATTTAAAGAGACTGTATGTCGTCAGACCTGTGCTTCATCACAATGTGCGCACTGCCGAAAATATAGCTTCTGTTAGTGAAACTGTGGCGGATAATCCGAATTTGTCAATTCCACGACGCTTTCAGTAATTGGGGCTATCGTACGGCTCATTATGACGTATTTTCCACTTGAATTTGCACCTCCATCCATATAGAGTCCAGCTCACGCAAGACTTAAAGCCGTAGCTTATTGGGTGCTAAAGCAACAGGCTTTCTATTCTGATTTGTTGAAGAAATTGTCCTTCAGCGGTGAAGCACATTTCTGATTAGTCCACAAGCAAAATTGTCGCACATGGGGCTCGGAGAAACCAGAAGTGATTGCGGAAAAGTCATTGTATCCAGAAAAAATGACTGTATGTTGCACATTATGGTCTGGAGGTGTCATTCAGTGTCATGCGATTTGACTCCATTAGACTTTTTTTGTTGGGCTACGTTAAAGACCGTGTTTACGCGGTTAATCCCCAAACATTGGAACATTTGGAAATCAATATTCGTCACGTTCTGGCAAAGATACCGATCGAAACGTGCGAAAAAGTATTCGGAAACTACCTCAAAAGGATCCACTGCTGCAACCAATCCAGAGATGGTCATTTAAATGACATTGTATTTCTTACTTGATACCAAGGTCCAAGCAATATAATGAAATAAAAGTTTCACCGAAATCATAGCTTTGTTGTGCGAAAAGTAAAAAGAAATTTTGTTTAAATAACTAAATGTATAAATTGCTTTGCATTTTAAATAACTATGCTGACCACAAATTCATCCGAAAACTGATTGGGAAAAATTAGTTTTTGCTTTAGAGATGACAATCGTTTCTTAAAATAATTACACTTTATGAGTTCTACCAAATCCCCATCATGAAATCCGCTGTATGGGTACTCTTTCTAGGTTCGAAAATGATAGTCGCATTTCCTGCGACTATACGTCATCAGTAACATTTAACAAGGTTTAGTATCGTAGAATAAGTATTCAAATGTTGTATTTAATATATTAGATTAAAAAAATATTAAAATTTACTTTTCTTACCACATTTTAAGCGCGCTAAAATGGATTGCACACACCCTTTAAGTACTTTTTGAAAAATTACTTCAAATAAATTGAAAAAGGTGCAACGAAATTGCCAATTTCTTTTACAAACGTTTTACAGGTATGGTGTAGACATCTTTGAATATACTGTATCATCATTTTCCAAAGATGATTTTTATCCCCCCTTTTGAAAAGAGATCGATATCCCCAAGAATATCGCAAATATATTAGACAAATGTTTTATTCCAAAATATTTAGATGTTGATGCACTTTTTTAATCTACTTTGAGAAGGGACTAAACGAAGATATGCAATTTGAAGACTGATGATCTTCCACAAATCCTAGTAAGATCCGTTGTATAATATAATTGTAGATGACGTCAGCCCACTGACATCCATTTATCTATGTTTTGTTAGTAATTTCTAAAAGAATAAGTAAAAGCATTCATTAACATTTGGAAGAAACATTTGAATATTCTACGAAACTAATTCTTGATAAGTTTCGCTGAAGAAAGCAATCGTTGAAAGTAGTAGAAAGCAATATTTCTGTTAATTTTTTTAATAATAAAATATAGTTGCAAGTCGGCCCGTCTTTTGGGTATTTAACCACATTTACATGTTGCAATCATTCGTTGAACAAAATTTGTGTCGTGCCTTCAATGAAATTTAGGTCACCCTCTTCGGTGTCGTCCGTCGAAGTCAAATTGGGGAGGTTAAAGACAATGGAATCATATTTTACAGAGTATTTTTCTCTCAATGACTTCAAGAGCTGAATAAAACGCATGCATTATTACACACGATTCTGTTGTACGCAGCAAGACAGATAGAACTAGTGAATTTTGTTCGCCAAGGCAGGGCTTTGTTATGAAATCATTAGTTTAGTTAGCCCCACCAAGAATAAAATATTTTCATCGGAATGTCTTTTGAGAGACACATTTGAAATTAACATAATTTATAGATTAATTTTGGTATGAATATCTAGGTACAAATTGAAAATTGCATCGAACTAAGAATCATCTTTTCACAAAAAGTCCAGACTCCGCCTTTTGTAGGTTTTCGAATTCCACATATCGGGCGTTTAACTATAGCTGATTTTATTACAGAATGTAGTTATATTCCACACATATGGAACGTTATAACCGATTGATACGCAATCCATTATAGCGGGAGCACAAGCTTCGATACTATTGTTTATCTCGTTGATGCACTCATAAATTTTGACATCAGAATGTGGCGGTAACCACAACAAAAAGGAAAAATCAACTGTCTATCTCTACTAAACGCTGGCAGAATAACAAGCTTAAGACGAAATAGAAGAAGTAAAAACCCTTGTGAAACTTACCGACCAAGCCTCAAAAACAATCATACAACATTTCGACAAACATAGATCTATCTCATAGCAAAGAACACGAAGCGACATAAACGAGTATCCATTCCTTCTATGTTCTACGTGCGGAACAAAAATACTACGAAATAATTTCACAGATACTCGCAAGTGAGACAGTCAAAGGTGCGCACGCATGTGCACATGCGCAGTTCATTGCGTCCCAGTGTCCATACGCACATGTAGTCAATTTACGTTTTAATGGCGGCCATAAATCATCTAATTTCGAACTGCAACCACTAAGAGCAACAACCACCAACACCGCCACCGGTATCGCCGCCAACAACAACCAATGGAAGGTGCTCATAAAATTTGAACCGAAAACAGAAGTGCTCCAATTGTGGCCAAAAACATGGAAGACTACAAAAACTACAACAAGGATCGACTTCTGTAGCCTGAAGTTATATTTATGTTTTGAACATCATAGAATTGTTGTAAAAGTTTCAAATGACACAAACGTTCAATCATGCCGCATTCGGCGGCAGAACCGACGGACGAACTCAAAAGGAGCAGGAACTGTTCAGCCATACCGACATCATGATAATAGGAGTAAAAGCATTACCTCCACTATTATGTCTGCATCCTGGTGTTCCATAGTAGTGCATCTTAGTTTAGCTGTATTTCACGGAGTGTTTTTTGCTTTTTGTTGGAGCTAATGCTGGGTTTGTTGCAAGTTGCTATAGATATGTTTGTGCATCTTGTCGCAGCAATAAGATCATTTTTTATGATCGATCAGTCTATTAACATGTAACAACACAACAAACAAAAGGAGAAAATTCATCCATCTATCTAAACTCGCGGGTACGCAAGTAATTCATATCTTTCGTGTTAAGATCTGAGATTATGTGTTCTGCTGGTTTTTTATTGTTTTCAAGGGATTGCGGCGAGCATTTCGGTTGTACGAGGTCTGAAAGAAAAATAACTTGCTACAGGCAGTGCGATGTCACTTTGTGTGAGGACATTCTGCCTTTAGTAATCATTAGACGTTAATAACCAGGACAGTTTGCTGCAACAAGCATGCAGGTTTGTAATCTCATGCTTCATTTTAGTTTGAAAATGTTTGATTTTTCGCCCGCTTCGAGTATATTTCAGCTGTTGCCAGACAGCGATGTAATATGGCAATATGACATTCTTCATCCTACCGAGGTTTATCTTTGCCTCATTTTTTAGGTATGATTTGGAACAGGCGGTGAGTATCTCGAGGATACGCAACTTTGTATTGGCTACATTTTAGGCTCTGCGGAATCATTAGCTCCTGTATGATTTTTCTAGAGTAAGATATGCTTTATATGTGAATCTGAGATGATAGCATTCTTTATTTCCAAAATGTGATACATTTGGTTGTATTAATTATCACCGGACTATAACAGTATTTAGTTTTCGTATACAAATTCCTATCTGGTAAGTCTTTGTACCTAAAAAACCTGCAAAAGATCAAAGATTACGATATAAAGAATTACCACTTGATTATAAATCTGCCTTCTACAAGACGATATCTACAATATTATCTGTCTGAGTCTAGTATTTCTGTGATCTAGTTTTACCAAACTATTTTATACCAATTAGGCCCTTTAGGGAGGGTAACATCGACACGGTCGGACGCATCAGAATACAGTTAGCATGGAAATTCTTCGGCAATGGACTCGAATGCTAGCGCAGAAGCTCGACCAAATCTCCATTTTATGTTCCAGGCTTTAGGGAAGATATCAGATATTGCTGCCGCGTAGTGTAGTCCATAATTGATCCGATTAAACTGCTGTCTATACATATCTAAAACTGACCGACCGTAGCGTGATGGTTAGTACCCGCGACTATCGTTCGCATGACCGCTGGCTCAATCCCGCATACAATCACCCATCATTATTTAGGAGGGCGTCACCTCGATGTTTCTAACGAGTAGTCGAGTAATCGATAGCTCTGGTTAATGCTTTTCGATCTGTGACGTTCGGAACCGTCATTAAAGGTTGAGTGAGTCTAAGAGTAGAATGCATGTGGATTATTCTATATCTTTTTAATGGGATGCAAGTAAATTTGTGTCTTTTTGTTATTCATATTTAAAAACTTTTGTCATTCAGAAGAATAATATGACGATAAAGCGATCTTATTACAGCTTTACGTATTTAATTTTTGAGGAGGATCGTCGTAGAGAGTCCAAATATCGCATTTCGGTTGATAATGATAGATATTTTAAATATTTCAAAATTAATTTAGACTTTGTATTTTGTTAGGATATCTCATGTTATTAGTATATTTTTGGTTGCGATGCAACCAATATTTTTAAAATTGATGAATGTTTCCTAAACTATAATTTATTAATTTACGGAACTGTTTTCCGAATATGGAATATGAATTTCTTTGTAAGTGTTCAACCGCAGATTTGTACCGAAATTCAAATCTGTAATTCATTTACAATAATCAGTATGATCCTTTTTAGGTCTAATATGCAGCGGTTTGTTCGGTAACTTGTAGTCGTTTTGAAGATACTTCCATTAAGTCATTCTGATAGAACCCCCTTGTCGTTATTTGCAAAAAATGGGGACATGCGATTTTCACAAGCTTCTCTTGAGAGCGGGAACAGGACTATAAAATGGATGCATAAGAACCTCTCAAACAAGATGCCACAGTTATCGCAGTGTGGCCTGACGTTAGGATGATGAGATTGCTGTGCTATTGTTTTCTTCCTTATTGATAATAGTGGGTCCGAGTTCAGCCAAAGGAAAGCTGCTCCTAGTAGATGATTCCCCGCCATTCCCGCCAAATGCATAGCATAACCTTCGTGACCGTTAACACTGGCTCGGCTATCGTTTGCGCCGACTTATCGTTGAATAGCGATAAGTCGTCGTTTTCACATGACATTGTTGCAAGTGACCCACTTGTTATCACCAGTTAACATCCACTTCAGAAATGGGTCGATTTTGTTGCATTTCTGCAGCAATTCGGAGATTTCAGCTCCCATGCATCGAGCTTCTCTTCTATATCCAGCCTTATTTAAACAATATTTACCGTGTTTTCTCTTTGGTGTCCATCCCTGACGCGCTCTTAAACAACACTGAGTCTAGCAAATCTGTCTAACCAGTTTTTTTGAGTACAAAATCTTACTTCCATAACACTGTCTAGCGTAATCAGAAACCATTTGAAACCTTCTATTGGAGAAATAATTGATTTATTTTTACTATATTATATATTTCATATCGTTGCCCTAAAGTGTGCCAAATTTCGGCAAAGGTACAGTGAATACCTAACGGGTTATAACAGGAAAACTGGAAAAATTGACAGTTTGCAAAAGCAAAGAAAATTCACTTTTACCCTTATGTGCACCATAAACGTATATTTTTAATTTAGTAGTGGCGTTGATATTATTTTTTAATTAATAAACTGCATCTTATTGCGGATCAAAGCGGACATTAGAGATAAAATTAGAATTTTAAATATTGAACGTTTAAATATAACTGTCATAGTAAAGATCGATTAACATTAACAACTGTTTAATAACTAAAGACTTTACTCTAAGAAACTTTAAAACATTACATTCTACCAGTATGAATTTCATCGCCAATGAATAATTCATTGCATCCCTTTTTCCCCTTCTCCTTCGTTTTCATTAACTGGCAATTTTCTAAATCTTTAATATTTAATTTCAATATTTTGCAATTCCATTTTATTTTGTCCAGAATAGCAAAGTTTTTAATAACTTTTGTAACAGTGACAGTTATCAAATAAAACAGCAACGGCAAATGGAACACAATTCTTCACTTCTCTCCTGAGACAAAATGTTTTTTTTTTTTCAGATCTTCCCCACAAGGTCGCTTCCATCGCCACTCGGAAAGGGTATTCCTGTGTGACAGCTTACAGAAAGAAAGGAAACCTAACAAAGTGCAAACGAATAGAAAGAAAACAGTCGGAGAAAAAAAACGAACCAGAAGTTTGCATAAAAAATAACGAAATTAAAATATTTAACTAACTAAACTCTGAATGTCAAGAGAAGAGAGTGTATTATTTTGTGCCACCAAAATGTTAACAGTAAAAAGTCATAAATTACATTTCGTAGGCGTTGGCAGGTGTCGCCAGTGCTGTCTAAAATCGCGATAAATCTTCATGTTTGAAATAAATTTCATACAAAATTGCTTCACAGCTGAAAATTTTCTTCTCTCTGCTTGCGCTTTGCGCCCCATTCCTGTCCCTTTTTTTGCTGTCTGTCTGTCTGTCTGTCGGAAACTGCGTATGAGTGTGTGTTTGGAGCATGAGGGGTGTGAGGTATTTTTGCTGCACATGGAGATGAGTTGTGTTGCAAATGCTTAATATCATCCATTTTACCTCATTCTCGTCCATAGGACACAGTGGTTATATAGACCAAAATCTGTAAAAGTACTACGATTACATATTAGGATACCTAAACTTTTAATTGTGTATTCAGAAGTGTACAGAAATTGTCTGCAGCACAACGAATATAGATTGTACTTCAGCAGTACTGATTGTTTGTAAAGGTAGTATTGTTTGATTAACTTACACTTACTGACATGCAGCAGAGACGATCAAATCAGTATCTTAAATGATTTCTATTGAAACTGGAAAGCGAAAAGTTTACTAACCTTTTTGACAGTTGAGAACAAACTAATCCAAAAGCATTTCGGTAACTTTGTTTTAACGTCCAAAACCACGTTTTGGGAAGGAGAGCGGAACAATTTTGGTTGAAGAAGTGCAAATATGAAAACTTAGTATTTTTTGTTTTAGTTTTGCAATAACTTGAAAAATTATCTTTGAAACCAGAAGAAAAGAAGAGACTCAAAACATTACAAAGTTTGGTGAACCAGGAAACAAAAAAAAAATATTTTTTCACTTTTATAATAATTTGGATCACTGCTTCCATAATTTGACGGATTGGGACGATTTGTTTTTATCACAACACTTCGCCGAGTAATCAACAATCCTGTAAATGCTTCTCAAACTGTGGCATTCGGAATTGTAGGTCCCGCTAAATGAGAGAAGCTCTTCCAAATTCCCAAATTTGTTTAATAAGGCGATATTGTGTGAAAAAATTTCGAGGTCTATAGATCATCATATTGGAATGTTGCAGCACGATTATGCACTCAACAAATGAAATATTTCGTTAAAAACACTGAAAAGCTGCGTTCAGTTTTCTCAGAGGACACTGTACCAGCCTCAATCCAATCGACGTGTCAGAAACGAGCTTACATCATACGTTACATTATCGAATTAGGTCTTTTTCCGGTGAAAATTATCACTTTTTATTATAACCACGGTTATAATTAATAACAATGGATACAATTAGGGTACTTCCCTAAAAATTTGTATTACATTTCGAGGCCCACTGATTCATTCGTATAGGAAGTACAAAATGGTGATTTCGTCCAAATTTTGCGCCTAAGTGAAGATTAATAACTAACCTTGCAGTTCGTGTTAAATTTGGTCAAAATCAAATTATTAGATCGAAAATATCGGGGCCCACAGATTGATTTGTGTGGGTGTTCCCACAACGCTCTGTCCGATTCTGCACAAATTTTGCTTTCAAGTGAAGGCTACGGACATATTCATTCATAAAAAATTAGGGTGCATTCAGACCATCAAATAGGGCCTTATAGATTTTATGCAGATCCGTTCGTATGGGAGGTACCAAAAGACTTAGTACGGTTGGATTTACATTTTCTTAAGTATGACTGTGGCAAGACTAAATACTAAACTAAATTAACCTGCAATTACTCCTTCTTTTTCTGTCTAATCGCTGTATGGGTATGATGCAGTCTATGTCGGTGCCAAAATACCATATAATTTTAAATGAATCCGCTAATTAACTGCTACATTAAGAAATTCAAATAACTTTTTTGATCCATATAAATCATTTTTTCTTTACTGATTTTAAAAAATTTCATCTTTTTTAAGCAGTTGAATTTAAATGTTCCCCGGGTTCGCTGCAATTCTGCCATTACAAGCCTGGCTTTCATAAAACTGCACAAAGTCTAAAGCGATTCCATTTCGGGTTAGTTCTGAAAAGAAAAATTCTTTTAAACACCTTTAAGTAATTTCTTGACAGCAAAATTCATCATCCACAATGTGGCTTCTGTAAAAATTTGATGTGAAATGAACATATCTGCGTTTTCCTATCATCTCTATAAGTAAGTTGATGGATTACCATAGACCATCGTCCTGCCGGAGGTTTGATGTGCCTTAGCCCACTGAAACTTCTCGCCGGCCAGCATCATATCTGCAGAAGAATGCATTTGCGATCCCAACGACATTCCTACGGAATATTTTCCATTTGCATTCAACGGGTAAATCAAAGAACTCTGATTTGGGAGGGGCCGGTAAAAAGGATATTGAGTTTCTTTTCAATATTGGAAACAGGATTAGATAGGAATTTGGAAATATATTTGTTGTATGACTACAGACGGGAAAAAGTTTATAAGGTTGTAAAATGTTCATACATTACATTTTCTGATATATTACTTTGGAATATAGCAGCAATAATAAATCTATATTTATTTAATTTATTAGAAATTATAATTTTTATTGCATGCTTTCTAGATCTATTACCTGGTTACTGTTTTGCTTACCTGATAGATACATCCAGTAGTTTAAATGACATTCTATTCTATTCTTCGAAACTCTATAGCGATATCGTTAGAAAGTGTTAATTATGATACTGAATATATTTTTCAACCAATTCTTATCACATTTGAAGTAGGCCGTTCAGAATTGTTTTAGGGGAAATTTTGTTGGAAATATAATGACATTTGCCAAATTAATTAAAAAAGAAAAAAAAATGTTCAGGTAAGAAATTACAAGATATAATCTGCTCAGTTGGTCCATTACAATTTTTGTACCCAGAGTCCAGGCAGTGCATTCGAATGAAAAAATTCAGAGATGCTAATTTCGTCCTTTAGCGCTTTCAAACTAAACCAATTTGTGTTATGGCCACTTTAGACTACCTCTACTTGTGCTTCTTCTAAAATTTCCATGTACTCCACAGTATCTGTCTTAGTGGCGGCACACGAGTAAGAGAAGGACATCCTACAGAAGTGATATGAAGAAGACATGCAATTGTATGTAGAGTGGAAATAACAAACCATTTTGTATATACTCGTATGTATACACGTGTGTTATTTCTATGATAGAAAATGAAGAAGAGCATTTACATGTTAACAATATGTTACACATAGAAAATTTATATATTACTACAATGACGAAGCGGATGACAACGACAACGTACATATGCATGCATGTGTGCAAAGTTGAATTGGCCAACCCTGTCAACAGTGGCGTCATCTGGAGGTGTCTGTATTGGCTGACTATGATTTTGAAATATGAGTCATTTAAGGAGATTGTGTCATAATTTGTGCACAATTAGGTGGCAGGGGAGTGACCAAATAAATATATCAGTGTTTGATTGAGATTTATACGCCCAATATTAAAGTGTTAAAAAAAAATATATATAGAAATATATATATATAGAATATATATTTCGAAGCAAGTAAAGTTTTGCATTGACTCTTCTGCTGTATCGCTTCCAAAGAAACTTCCACCAGCTAATAGTTTATCGTATTTTAGAATTAACTATCCACCACTTTAAATATAACTATGCCAAATTCCCACTTGAATAGAAAAAAAAACAAATCTTGACACCGCAAGTTCTTCGACTCAATGAAACTCTATCATTAATTGAAGAAATTTCAAAATTTAAATTTCGAAATCGTCTGCATATTTATATGTATGTATATATTTTTGTATATTCTATTTTACAATAGATTTTTTAAAATTATCACCATAAAAGGAAATTAGTTGCTTTGATGTAAATGAAAAAGCTCAGGTATTGTGATGCCAGAATACGTCCAATATAAAATTATCTTAACATAGCGTTTGAAAACTTGATCTCAGAATTAGCCTTCTTTTTGTTAAAACGACTAAGGCTATTTGTTTTAGGAACTGTGAAAGTAATCATTTTAATAGTTTTCAAAATCATTTTCTATTTATATAAATCCTTTTATATAAATAAAAAACTAAACTAAAAATCTTATTTACATCCACTAAGGAATTATGTGGTGGTTTTAAGAACGGTGGTGCATTTAAGCAAGCAGAAAAAAAAATAGTTAAGGAGAAGAAAAATAAAGTACTACCAATTGAACTAGTTTTTCACTGCCTGCAAAATATTTTGATTCCAAAATAGTCCTTTGGATGCACATAACTTTTTTAAGAACTTCTATGTATCAAATTATTCATATTTTCTATAGAATTAAGTTGAATTAATTGAATTGATTTCATTTCAACCAACATTTCGTTTATATTATTTGTTCATGGGTTCTGTACGAGTAAATTAATGAAATGTTAGTTTCATGTTAATTTTACCTTCATCCCAAGGAGTAGATGTAGATTTAAAGTACCAGGTATAATTTTTGATTCGATTGATCGATGTTCATCTGTCTGGTCGGTTGGTTGGTTGACCACAATTGTTATACATTTTTATTGTACTCCTCAATGAGTCAGAGATTTTCGTACCCAGCAATTGCAAATGCGTCATATCGACTCCATCCTTCTGGCCCCACTCATGTAAATTTAATTAATATATTTCTAGGTTCACTTTCTCATTCAGCTACACCAAGTTCAGCCAAATTTGGTAAACTAAAGTGTTTGCTAAAGTAGAATTTCTGGCATTTCCTTTACAAATTGACCAAATTTATGTACGAGACGCTGACAAAGTTGTAATATTGTTTCGTTTATGTTGCTGTAATTCGGCCTATTTTGTGATACCCAGCAATTTATCGCGTCACGTGGTAGAAATGTTCTTACTTTTATAGTTTTGAAATTTGTATAAGGCTTTAGCAGGTGTAAGGCTTTAGGTTGACCAGTTGAATTTGTGAATTGGTAGTAAGGCGCAGTGTGCGAGATGTAAAATTCAATCCTTATGAAACTTTATAATAAGGCGTAGTTTCCGAGATGTAACGTTAAAACCTTATGAATTCAAACAAAATGGAACAGTCAATATAGCTACGAACTAAATGATAAATAGACTTTAACGATAATAGAATTCATCTATTTTCAAAAATCAACGCGAAAAGGAAAACCAAAATTCAAAGAACGAAATTTTTGCTCATAGAAGAGGCCGAAAGCAATTTTTCATAGCTTCCAATTTTTAAACCTGTGGCTTTTTTTTTGAAGTTTTAACGAAAAATGACAACAACCTTTGTATCAATTTTCGAAAATTCCACATTGTAAATGTTTCATTATATGTTAAGTTAGAGTTTTCCATTGGCCTCAGAAATTCTTCTCAAAAGAACTCTTACATACTTTAGCCATTAAAATTTGGGACCTTTTATGACGTGTTCTAAACATCAAGCCACGACGGGCAACGTATTTCCATCTGAAAACCTCAAAACGCCAACATTCATCAGACTAAGTGCGAAGATTGTCAATGTTTTTGCATATGTTTTGTAACCTATTGCGGTTCTTTCTCTCCACCATAAAGATTTCAAAATTTTCTATAACCGTAAAACTATATTAATATCCGATTTCCTATATAAAACAGAACCTGGATAGAGTGAACAATATCACGATTATTTGCAATACCGTTTCCAAATGTAATCAGATTCTGTAAGCGATTGCGATGGTTCCTTGAATCTTTTTTGTTATGGTCTCATTATAATCTCATTATAATCCCCAGTAATCTAACAGATATAATAATCATTAAAATCTGTACAATGAACCGGCGATTTCACATCCCATTACAATCGAAATCTGAAGTAACACTGGACAATTTTCATGATTGACAGTAACATACGAGCCTGGAAATTTTCATGACCATCAGAACTTTGTAAAAAATTGAACAAATAGTTTTTGCCTGTCTTTAATTTCATAACATTGTGCGATGTTAATTTTCACTATCCCGATGGCTGCAACCTCGTCATCAAGAGAAACCAGAAGACGCTCCTGCATTGACAAATATAAACTAAAAGCTTTATGTTTTTAGCCGTCTTATATTACATATGGAACATAATGAAATTTTCTTGTCACAATAAACAAATACAAACATGCAGTGTATTCATGTATGGCCATCCTTTCGTATAAACTCATTCGTTTATTTATTCATCCATCTGTGAGTCCGTCCACTAGTTCAGCAGCAACACCAACAATACCATAAGGCGAAGAGTGATTGCCGATGGTTCCTGTATCAAACTCATACCTCAACTTCCGCCAGAAGGTCAGAGCAATGAAAATTTTTAGAGATTTTAGAATATTCTAAAACAAATTCAAACAGTGTGACATAAACAAACTGTTTGTTATGTCATGAGATAGATATACGATATGTATATAAACTTAACTTAAAGTACGAAAGCACAAGAGTTTCGTACCCTCTCAGAAGGAGTTTTGATATGGCACAAATGCCGTTCTGTTGCTGCTGCTGCATGCGAATAAAAATGTAAATATTGAATGACAAAAGAGGACAACATTCAAGAAATATTTAGCATGAAGGAAGGAATAAAAAATTGAATGAAATAAATGTTTGGTACTCTGTACTGCAATTGTGTGAGGAAAGTTTTTACGATGAGACTTGGCAGTGGAACCTAAATGAACTGCAGGAGGTCTCAGTTAACTTGTTTCATACAGAAAAATTCTAAAATTGTTTCCATGGTTTTACATTTCAACGAGGTTGGTGCAATAAGCAAATGCAAGAGTCCTTCGTAATTTGGAAATGCATTATTGTATTAATTCAAATAACAATTAAAAAGAAGTATATTATTAAAAGTGGAAAAAAAAATGAGCGGAAAAAAAAACATTTTAGGCATGCTATGCTGTATTATCTCCGAAAAGGTAAAACGGCTGCTGAAACCAGCCGAAAAATAAAGTCTGACCAAATGATAGAACTTCACGGAAATGGTTTAAAAGATTTTCTACGGTCGACGGGCTCCCAGATCCGGATGACCAAAGGAAATTGTTATCGAGGAGGTGAGAGATTTAATTATTGTTAGTCCCCGTGCAACAGCTGAAATATAAAAAAAAATCAGTCTCATAAAAGAGCTCGGATTTGAAAGCAACCTCGACGTGTGGGTACCTCACACTGCCTCACCGAGGTCGGGTCCGTCAGAAACTGTCAGAGCTTAACTGGGAAGTTTTACCTCAGCCACCGCACTGCCCAGATCTCGCCCCGTCTGACAATCAGCTATTACGCAATCTGAGCAACCACTTGAAGGATTTGAATGTCCACAACGACGAGGAAGAAAAAATCGAATTCAACGCTTTTCTTTTAGAATAACCACGCGAGTTTTATGAGAGAGGAATTACAAAGCTCTCAGAGAGGTGGGAAGAAATTATTAAAAAAGGGGAAGATTATATAGTAAATTAAAATAATTGTTTTCTTGTATATAAATCCGTAAATAAATTTCTTTTAAAAACCGAACGAACGTTCCGAACCACCCTATACCACAAATCGCCTTCGTTTCTTTTACCGTAGTAGAATATTACCGCCGTAAATAAGGTTAGATTTCGGCGGAGGTTTCAGTCATTATTTGCGATATTAGGCACGACTATAAAGGTTGCTCTTCACATCTTAAAGAGAAATCCGAATAGTGAACTATGCTATCCGGAATTTCCGGTTCGGACATTCCAAGTGCATATTCACTGATGTTTTTCTCTCCACTTTCAGTTCTCCTTGTACATTTTCATTCCTGTTACACAATAAATATGCTTGGAAGGCCGATCAAAAAGGGGTATCGGCGCTTATTTTAACCGTTACCCACTAGACACATCGTTGACCAGATGCCACCGCGTGGAATTCGTATGTCGGCTTCAACTTGAAATTCCTCGTTGGATTTCATGATACCCGTTTAAGAAATGAGTTTTTTGATATGATGGTGAATCAGAACGATTTTGACTTGAGACGTAATTTTTCAGAAATCATTGTGTTGTGTCCAGAAAACTAAAAACTATAATATAAAATGGAAATACTTCTGTGTCATCTCAACTTTCTGTATTTTGAATGGAAAGAATGGCGAATTTGGTAAATGTTCGCCTTTTGCCAAAAATAATGCTCATAGTTGCCATTGTTTTCCTACTATCCTCGTTATTCCCGCCATAACAAGCCAGATTTTTCTGGGGGTTTCTCATTTTTTCCTCCCGTTTTTGAAAGCCACAAAATGAAATAAGGATTTCGTCATTATTAGTTTTTATTGTGCAAATCTTTTAAAAATGCATTCATATCCTATCAAGAGTGTTAACATATTTCTTTCGCTTTCGGGGAGGAAGAGGAAAAGATTTTCAAAATTAAATTTATGTTACTTATTCAACAAACATTCATTTGCCTGTCTGTCCCCCACCTACCCACCTTCATTTGTGAATAGGACATGAGAGTGCATCATCTTATTTGAGGCATGAATATGAATTGTTTGCACTTATTTAGTTTAGGTAGGTGTGGCTTTGTCTATAACATGACGATAAAGTTTATATTCAAATATCATGTTTTACGTCGAACACAATTACATGCTAATACATGTACATATATACTTATGTGCTTCGATGTGTAAGTACTTGCATGATTTCTATATTTATTTATTTTATATATCATTAATTACATTAAGATAAAAACTAAGTCGATTAGAAACGTGGAAAAGGAAGTTGAATATGGTAGATGTGGTGGCCAATCTTATGATTATGGAGGGCACTTCAGAATGCTGATGAATAAACAGACGTTAAATAATAGAGAAGTACACAATAGAAATGGAATTTTTTATTTCTAAGAAAATCGGGAAAAATATTAAAATTTCGTAGGATTTCGAGAATGGAATTGAAATTGAATTACACATTAAAAATGGGAACTAAAAATGGTAATGTTTTCTATCAGTTTAAGGATACTCCTTCAGTTGTGGTTATATAACTTATTTGCATTGTTTGAGTACCTTTTTTATTAATTTACTCTGCTAAATAACAAATCATTTAAATTTTAATTAATTAATTGATTTAAGACTTTCAAAATCTGCTTACGACGATCAATTTGTCTAAATTTTGTCAAATTATGCCTCTTATAGCCATTTTGGAAAAATATTGATGTTATTTAGAAAAATGTCTTTATTTTTAGTGGTGCTCTTATAAGATCGCAGTTTTTAATTGCCATATCTGAAATGAAAATTTTGTTCTACAGTTAAAAAAAAACACAATTTGGAAATTTCTAGGCAAACGTGAAATTTGCAAAAGATATATTGCTAAAATATGTATGGCAAACTTTTCAGTAATACATTGTGTGTCAGTGGTATTAATTTAGAGCGAAGAAACCACTGATGAACTCACTTATTCTCATCAGTTTTTTCGACTGCCTTAGGAACTGTTTTTTTTACGAGTCATTTTTGTTTTTGTTTTTTTTTTTTTGGTTTTGACTACGTGCGCAGTTGCTCCATCTTATTGGAACCAAATGCTGTTGAAACGGATACGACGTCGACGCAGTTCTGGGTAAAAAATTCCTTCAACATCTTTAAATAACGATACCCATTGGTCCCCGTTCTGTATTTGTAACACGATTCGTAGGCCACCCTGTAGTAAATAGCATTTATTTGTTGAAAAAAAGTGAGCGGGCAGGGCCTAAATATTCGACATGGCCGAAGCTTTCATACCCACAATCACGGATTGTACCACAATTTCGCAGACAATCTTCAAATTTATTCAAAGATAGATTGACTGGGCACATACGTAAACTTTTTAGAGTGGAATGTCAATTAAAATGCTTTTCAATAACCACTACCCTAATTTAGGCAGTGCCATTAAGCAGTGCACGAACTGAGATAGTTCTTTTACGCATTCATGAATTTATCAATATCCACCGGATTTTTCTTGCTGGACTAATTTTAAACGATGATTGATCCATTGTAGATGACTGTGTTAAAAACGACTTATTTTCCTACATAAAGAATCACTTTATGTAATTTTTTCCATTGAAAAATCGTAAATTTTAGTACTTTGTTATAAAAAAGAATGCAGCTAAAATATTGATTTGTTTGTGACTAATTTGTTCCACCCATGACTCTTGCTGGCTGTAATAACGTGATCGATGTTCAAACTCGCCATTTTTGACACGCCAATTTGTCATGCGTCGGTACATCAACTATTTTTAAACTGGAAATTTGTAATTTTGTACGTTCAATTGCGACACCTGCAAATAACAAAAGTATATGAATTGTACTAACCCATTCTCGAATCTGGCATCTGCTGCAGTATAAGTATTTTATTAAAAAAGTGAATAACAAAATTGATAAAAAGAATAAAACACTGAAAATTCACATTATTTCAGAGCTGGATTCTGTCTTTTATGGGCAAGTTTTCTCTACAAGGTAGATTTTCCAAACTTAACTTGAGACATAATTATGAGACATTCTCATGTAAAATTTTAGTCTCTTCGACGGTTAAGTTCGAACCATTACCCGATGAACAGACGGTCATGCTAAGATTGAACATTACCATGGTCAAGATGAGTATTTATGCTTATTGAAAATGAAATGACAAACTTGGCATACGCCCTTCCTACAGTGGTGCGTAAAAAACACTTTATTCCATTTGATTTTCAGCAAAAAGAACGAGCAACTCATTTCAAAATTCATTTTACAGTCTCACGTTCTGCAATGAATGAGAAAATATTTCCAATGTCTAGGGCCGTCATCAAAACCAAATCAAATTCGTAAATAGCATGGATTTGGTTCAGTTTCACGAATCTAGACAGACAAAAAAAAACAACTATTTTGATTCCAACAACCGAATCAAAATTGAACATTACTAAAAATTTTAAACTGTTATGGAATTAGAAATAAATTTGATTGCGATTTTGCTTATGAAAATTTTTTGCTTAATTCAAAAAAACAGACAACATTTTTGAGTAGCTGTAAATTTTTTACCTTTGCTAATTTAGCTCCAGGACTTTTTCTCTGCCACGAAACGGAACTGAATTTAGTTTCAGTTCTGATTCAGTTTAAGAAACGCATTTACATAAAACTGTATTTCCGCTTCAGGCTCTCTCTCTCTCTCTGTCGAAATACCTGCTTCATTATGTTTCGATAGAAAAACGGAATCAATTTTGGTTTATAATTTAAGAAACAAATCAAAAAAATGTGCGAAGGGAGTAGTTGTTTCAAATATGAATCAGTTACAAATCTAATCTAATGTACTTCGAGTAAACCGATAATGTCAAAACTGGAACGAAACTGCATTTTTATGAAGGTGTCCGATTTTAATATTTATATTCATTTTACCAATTGACGTCTTACAGCCATAAACCTTTGTTGATAACATTATTTCTCTATGTTGACGCTGTTGCACATTCTTTTATGTTTTGAAAAAAACTACATTTTACATATCTGGTTTAGTCGAAATTCGATTTATGAATAGAACCGCACTACATAGCAATTTTCGTAAAAATTCCTAAAATATTTTGTTTTCGAATTTGTAACATTTGGCATAAAATGGAAATAGTAATAACAAACAACTTACTTCGACTAAAGAAATATTTTGATTTTTGCAATCAGAAACAGATCTGTTTCGTGATAGTGACTTTAGATTGTCAATGTCTTTCCTTTTATATTGCTCCTACGATATGTTGCACGTGCTCGGCCCCCTTAATGACCATACCTGACAGAATACAATAAACAATACTAGAAACTAGCATAACTACTTACACTGCAATACGCTGCACTGCATGTTTATAAATAATTGAATTTTACATTAGCTTGTGGTCCGCTCAGTATCTCAGATAAGTCATGCGTAATTTTTCTTCTCAAGATATGCATTTCCAGGCAGCAAACGGTTCACCGATACACGGATACAATAGGCTCACTCACACCAATTGGTGTAAACGCGGCACAGCGGACACATTGCAAGCGTTAGTTGCAATGAAATTATTGTGGAGTCCGTCGTGTGTAATGTGTATCATTAATTACTTGAAGGGGTAATAAACTTATCACAATAAGAAATTAGCACACATCTTAAAAAAGTCATAAAAAGCGCATTTAAAAGTGACTCCAGACGACGATTGAGACTGCTGCGACCACGATGACGATGATGACGTCCCCTTAAGGGAAACTGCAAAACCCGAAAGGTAAGAAACAACGCAAGTCGACGAGTAAGCGGAGAAAAAGAAATATGGCAGCTTAAAAACAATTTCATAATTAAAAATGCACTGTAGTTGTTGTGAGTAAAAATCGCCGCAACAATTAATTTCCTCCCAACGTAAACTGAGGCACCGGGAGTGGAAATTGTTTAGAACCCAAGTCTATACTTAATGCCACGTACAAAATATTTAATTGTCAGTTCCAGTTCGAAATCGCCATCTCCTCCTTGCCATGTGTGTTGTGCCAGGCAGCCAGCCAACATTTGAAAATGTTTCATTTTGCATTTTTTCAGCGAGTGAAAAAAAACGAACTTCTCCCCAAGCTGGTTATTATGATATTATAAAGCTGCCAGCCTTTTTCTCGTCCAAAGCCATTACGTAGTTTAGCTAAATAACTGCAACATTTACTAAGTCTCAGTGAGTTGTGTTATATTTTAACCGGAAGCCTAATTACGATTACCTTTGGGCTCTACCCACTTTTAGATGAAATTGAAGAGACATAACAGTCGTTCAAAGTACCCTATATTAAGGGATACGAGTAATTTCACTTAACAAATGAAATGAAGAGATTTACTTGTATAACCAAACTTTGAAATAAAATCAATTTGCTAATGCAGAAATTAAGCTTCAGAATTAGCAATTTTGTATTTTCCTAGTATGCATAGTTAAGTGAATTCCATTGTCGATGTATATCAACCCCTTATCCATTATTTTCCTTCTCAGACCACAGATGCCATTTCATTTTTTAATCGTTTCACTTATGTTCAGCTGTGTCTGTGTGTTACCATGTTCTACCGACCAATTCACATTTGATTCTCGTTGTAATTTCCAATTTTTCTTTTTAAATGTTCAAGAACGTTTGGAGTCTTGTCTTGTAAAATATATTTTGATAGCTACTGTTTGGCGGGCTATAATTCTTCATTTCTGTAGTTTTCTGTGTTGTAGGGTTTCTTCTTACAACTGTGGGGAGGATATGTCCGCTTGAGTCTTTGTATTAACCATAAATTATAAAATCATTTTCGAGTTAAATGCTGAAATTTATATTTATTTTAATCCATTTCAGCCATACAAGTAATTTAGCGAAATTCTTTGATAACAGCATTAGTGAATGAAGGAATTTTAATTGATCATTTGGAGCATGTAAAAGCTTTAATAAGTGGATAGTTGTCCATGCACGAGTTTATGTTTATGCAAGTAGTTTTTATAGGCAAAGTAGGAAAACGTACGGGTAGCGTTAGAAATGTTTGCAGCGGTCAGCTGGAAGTCAGCAACAGCAGAAATATGGTATAGAAATATGGGAAATGTGACTGAAATCGATTAGTTTAAATCAAGTTTAGTTTTTTTTATGGAAATTTGCATTATTTGTAAACGATTAATAAACAGTACTAAATTTTCAATAATGTGAGTACCAAAAAAGCTACTTGACGATCAAAACGAAGAGAAAAATAAGTGAAAAAACGCAAAATTGATAAAAGCTGTGAATTCGTTACCACCCAAACTTATATACGCACCAACGTGGATTGCTATTTACAGTGTCGTGAACAGTGTATTTCAGAACTTGGCAATGAGAAAAAAGTCAGAAAAAGCTAAATTATTTATAGAAATTTTTTGTAATTTGAATTGAGACAATTTGTTATTTGTAGCCTTTCATAAGCTGAAACCTAACAAATGAGAACAATATTCGCATTTAAATTTCTTTTTGAGTAATAGGTATTTACATTTCAAATTCATTTCGATTTAAGAATTCAAGAAATCATTGAAAGTAAGTGTAGCTATAGTTTGGCTGTTAAGTTTCGGAATAAAAGACAATTATTTTGTTTTAATTTCTAATTTTGTTTCAGATATTTCGACTAAAGTCTGTAGTCCTATTCAGGGATTTATTGTAAAATGGTATGATGCGAAAGCTACCGTATAGTGCTAGTTTAAACTAACTACTACTCTTAATGCTCATAGAGTCTGCATAACTTTTTAAAAATATTTTCTATTTGGTCCGTTTACTTTAAGATATAATTTTGTACCTCGTTATTTAATCTTGAATCGTCCAAATCATACAACCCTTTTTCTAAAGCGTAATTTTTGAATAATTAGTTATTTACTTCGGTTAATATTTTATCATATCGGAAACAATTTTATTTTTAAAGTCATAAAAATAATAATAATTTTATTCTGACTTGTTCCTCATAATGCGTGATTACATCAAATATTTTCTACCCAGTCACAATATTGCGTTGCTTGAAAAGAGCCTAATTGAGTTGAGTTGAAGTATTAAAAAAGTCTACAATAATTGCTCATTTGAAAGCTATAATCCACAGATCCATATTTAACCCGATGAACTGAACATATCGTGTTGTTTTTTATATATATCTATAAGCGTTGAGTTTTTGGGAGCACAGGAATAAGGATAACGTTACAATTCTTTCATAAACTCAAATATTAGATCCATTTCCACTGTTGCGTTTGCAGACTTTCAAATAGCTAAATACACCGCTTTACTTTACACTGCAAATGAAAGACTTCAGCAAATGAGTTTTGTAATTGGTATTCAGTTATTCAAAGCATTTTTATGAACCGATTCTACAAGAGGGACATCAATAACGGACTATACAGACTATGCTCAAATATATTACTATTATAGATATTACTATATTCATCTTATGTTATTCAATTTTATTAAGTATCCTACCATGAAAATATTGAGACAGTACGTCATTGTATACCTCCCCATGGAGAATATAGGCCTATCCTCAAAGTGACCTGATTTGACTTTTTTCATATCCGGGTATATTTGGCGATAAAATCAGATTTCCCATAATCAAATCAAATTTCCCATAATTTGTGCTTATAAATAGTATATTCCAATTTTCTTGAATATCCATAAAAAACTAGGAATTTGGCAGATGTTTATATTGGAACGCATAAAACGATACTTTAAATTAGACGTTTAAATGTTCTTCGATTTTACCAAAATTGTGGTTCGATTTTTTCCGAAATGGACGAAATACAAAAATATTAAACTTCCGTCCATACATTCCATACATTTAATAGTCACTGTAATATCCCGTTTTTGAAAAAGGCTGCCCATTTAAACCGAAAAGAATTCTATATGCGAACGTTGAACCAAACTCAGAGACGCTATCAAAACATAATGTGATGAATTAGGAAAGAATCGTGGAAGATTGAAGTATTTCGAATTATTGTATACATGCGAACGGTAATTGATAACTATTTGTATTCTAACTGCCATCTAAACGCCCAATCTGTTCTAGATAAAAGGACTGCGACGTAATTTTCACATTCAAATACAAATCTTGAATATATTTTCTTGCCGCTTTCTGCCATCTTCATTGACACTTCGAAATACAAAATCCATTCAGTCTTCAATGTCAAAGGTTAAAATAACTTTATTACTTTGACATGCCTAGAAAACAGATTCGATCTCCTTAACGAATATATGGAATACAACTTTATATTACAAATTTTATATTAAAGAGGGTAATTTAAAAATAAAATAACTGGTATCTAAATTGTTCATATTGAACCAAGAAGATCCTAATAATTGCACATTTCAGTGTGGCAAATAAATGAAATAAATTGTAAAACTATGTAAAATTAACAAAACTTTTTCGATATAGTCTGCAAATTAATGCTCTGTATTAAGTCAGAATTGAAAATATTTCACAATTCAATCCCAACCAATTCGAAGTTTACTCATATTTTTACTTTTTTTAAAGAAGAACTTTTTATACTGTTCGGAAATTATTCGAAACATCTTGGGGCTCCAAAGGTGGTTTTTTATAGCATCCATTTCGAGATAATAACTATTCTAAAATTAGTCCCACATTTTAATTTTAATAACATTTTACGGATATATAACGTTAGGAATGAAACAGTATCTAAAAATACTTATAGCCCCGCTAGGTATTGTATGTTTTTTCTTATATTTTGAATCTTAAGTTTTATACCACACATTTTGCTTTATTTGCAATAATTTTGTAATCAGTTACGACATCATGTAATGCCGGCTTGTCATTGCCTTCGCCTTGCAACAAAGACTGAGTAAACATTTTCGACATGGCCAATTTTGGACATGATCTACATGAACACAAGTGCAAACTAACAATTAGCTTTTTAGGACTTTATGCACAATTTTCGTTAATTTTATTTGGCCTCATGGTCAAAGGCGTGCAAATTGTGGTACAGTAGAGTTTAGCAACAACAACAACGATGATAACATTAGCAACAGCAACTCTACCAACAACATCATGTGGACCAACTTCAATCTTTGATTATACAACAACACGAAAATCATTACGGTTTAAGCAATTTGCTTGGCCAGGCACCACCATCACAACGACTGGAGGGCTATAAAAATTGGATAGAGGAAAATACAAAATACAACTCAAAACTGCTGCAGTCCAACAAGATGAAGATCATTTGACCAGTAAAAAGTGGAAGATGAAGACAATGATGTTTTCCTTCGTAGCAGTGGACTCCGCATAAATGGATACGGGAATCAGCAGCGACGAAGGTGGGCGGTGTTAGGGGTACAAAACTATTTTACCAATGTGTCGAATTACACCGATCAGCAAACGTTACGTTACGTTACGTTATTAACTCAAACCATTACCATATGAAAAGTTGCAGCAGCAACAACAATAACAACAAAAACAACGACAGCCACCAAATACAATCAACATATGGTTTTGGGCACATCTTTACTCCGATGAAGGGAATATGTAAAAGATGGAGATTAAAAACAACCTCCAACCAAATGGTTGGTGTTCCCCTTGGGTTGGCATGACTTGAGTGAATGTGATAATATTCACCCGTAGGAATGGCCATTTAATTCTCTGTCGTTTAATACAGCGTGAATAAGTTTTTCTTTTTTCACTTCTGTCCCAGAGGATCCTATGCAAGAGGAAAGCCAACACTGGAAGTCTAGCGGATAATAAAAAGAGGTAGAAATTGTGCTTTTATTTTTTAAGCTCTGAAAGGCGTTCTTAATGAGATTAGTTCGGTTAAGAAAAAAAAGCGGAAGACTAACCTACTACTACAGTGAGAGAAAAATGTAATCTTTTTATTAGAAATGTTTGCAAGCAGCCCTGTTATGATGAAAATGTTGATTTAAAGTCATTCATCTTTCATTTGTTCGAAAGAAGATTTTATTGAAAAGAACTAATATATAGATATAAAGTACAGTAACAGAGAATACATTATTTTTATCAATATATGACTTTTATAACGTGCATCATCGTGGGTTACGCTAGATGACATTAGAAAGACAAGATTTCTATTGATAAGATTACTTGACTCGGTGTAAGTTTGACCAAAAAGAAGGAACACGCGGAAACGCACACCAGGCGGCTGAAAATGTGAATAGCTTTTATAGTCCTGATACTGTAACAGCGAGTCATACGCAATTTTGGCCTCGGTAGTTTTGGTGCCAATGAAGCACCCTGCTCTGGCAGGCTTATCATATCAATTTCAATAAAATAATGAAAATCGTCAAGTCTGATCATCACGCAAGTACTGTCTCGATCGCCGAAGAGTTAAGCATTGTGTAAACACCTGTTTGAAACCAATTGAATAAGGTGGAGTAGAAAAATAAGATCGATGTGTGGTTGCCTCACGAAGTCGCACAACACTGCAGAATCGCAACAAAATCGAGCCATTTCTGATGAGGATGATGACTGGTAATAAAAACTTGACCAACTACGACAACGTCAAGCGAAAACGGTTGTGGTCGAATTGCAGTGAGTCAGCGCATATAGTGATGGAGCCACGATTGACGGTCAGATAGGCTTTGCTTTGGGATTAGCAAGGAATCAACTAATATAAAATATTCCCCAACATTCCTGTTTATGGCGAATGATTTTATTGATGTTTTATTTACGTCAGAAAGTCTGTTTGCGCAGCAAACATGTAATGTGTGAGGATGTTGCATATGCATTGCCTGAGCGTAGAAGTCGTTTATCTTCACTTATTTTTTAAAGCTTTTAAAAGGACTTCATAAAAATTTATTAACCTTCAAAGGGATAAGGAATAACAAGTTTATATGAATCAAGAAAAAGCTATCTGAATGTTTTAAAGTAGCAACATTCATCAGCCATTCTGTATTAAAATAAGAAAGTGAATATACACGGAACTGGGTGTAATACAGGGTTGCCCATATTCGACGGACCCATGTTTTAAAAAAAAAAATCAAAGAAAAAAATAGAAATTTGGCGGTTGGCAATCTTATTCATTTAATTTGTTCCAAGTAGATTTGTTTACATCAATTTTTGAATATGATATCTCTCAAATGGCCGCCTCTGGTGTTGATGGCGTATTGTGCCCTTTTTGCAGCATTTTCCATCGTTTTCGCCAACATTTCGGCCGGAATAGCGGCTATTTCTTCACGAATGTTGTCCTTGAGCTCTTCTACGGTCCTTGGCTTGTTAACGTAAACCTTTGACTTCAAATGTCCCCACAAGAAGAAGTCAGCGGGCGTCAAATCGGGCGAACGCGGTGGCCAGTCCAAATCACCACTTTTCGACATCAAACGGCCCGGAAACAAATTCTTCAGAAAATCGATTGTTATGCGACTTGTGTGCGGTGGAGCGCCGTCTTGTTGAAACCAGAACTGCCTCATACGCTTTCGACGAATAATTGGCATCACAAAATTGGTCATCATGTCGCGATAACGCTCCTGGTTGATGGTAACAGCATGGCCATTTTCGTTTTGGAAGAAAAACGGCCCAATGACCGTTTTCGCACTAACGCCTCACCAAACTGTGACTTTTTCGTCATGAAGAGGCAATTCTTGAATCTCCTGAGGATTTTCAGTGGCGTAAATACGGCAATTTTGCTTATTTACGGTCCCATTCAATGTGAAATGGGCTTCATCGGACATGATAATTTTGTTCCAAAATTGCTCGTCATCATCGGCCATTTCGATGACTCGTTGGGCCCATTCCAATCGACGAGGCTTGTCCGCAGGCAACAATCTTTGCGTCAATTGAATTTTGTACGGGAACAAATGCAAATCAACGCGAATAATCCGTTGTAAAGTGGACCGAGCCATGCCCAACTGCTGAGAACGGCGTTTTTGGGATGTTCTTGGGGACCTCTCAACACTGGCTCGTACGGCAGCGATATTCTCGGCCGATCGCCTTGGTCGACTTTTATTTGGCCTCTTCGGATTAGAAAGAGCCTCACCAATCGAAAATTTTTCGTATAAACGCTTAATGGTGTTCTTAGAAGGCGCACTTCTCACATTTTTTAATATTTTAAAAGCACGTTGAGTTTTCACAATTGACTTCTTCTGTTGAATGTAAATTTCAACTATTTCAGAGCGCTCGCGTGGCGTGTATTGTTCCATGGTAAAAATCTACTTGGACTGACGCTTCAAACGCGGTATGTCATTAAGCGATCTGACATCTCTGTCAAAAGTTATGGCGTTGCCAGATGGGTCCGTCGAATATGGGCAACCCTGTACATTTTCTATAAAATGTTGTAACAGACTTTTTAATACATTAACTATTTCATAGTTGTCCAAAATTTAGGCCCGGATTATTATATATTAATAATAATTATATATTATTATTATATATTAAGTGATGAATTGGTTTGCACTCTTTGAACCATTCTTCTGTACAATTGTCAATTTTCACTTGTGACGATGGATTCCTATCAACAAAATTTCCAAATTTATAAACCGTCTTTAGCAAAAATTAAGTTATTCCCTATATATTCAAGCTGTTGCAGTTAGAAAGCAATATGTGTTCTCTGTTTAAATTTCTGAGCATACTTTTGGGGAACACTTTCTGAAGTTCGTCATTTTCACAGTGTACTACATAAAGCATCCCAACACTCCGCAGTCTCTTTTCAGAAATTTCTATTATAATTGCTCTGACGTTGTCAAATACCAAAGTGTATTAACGTTGCTTTCGAACAGAAGCAGACAGAAAAGGTGTGCTCCTCTTGGTAGTGACACGTTAAAGTTTCTTCATGGTTAAATTACATTGGATCTACATAAGATCAGTTAATATCTTGTAACTAATTTCAATTGAAATGCCAATTGTCAGTGAATGACAATGAATGTTTAATGCCGAGTTCGAGGAGAGAAACAGTTTTTTTCTTAACACGTGCTTGGTGTTAACGACCTAGAGAGGGAGAGGGTTTTGTATTTGATAATAGTAAATGTGTAGAAAATATTAGCTAAAAACTTTTACATAATGTCGAATTGTCGACTTAATTAGTGTCACACTTCATAAGTAAAAAAGTTCGATCACTTCTTATTTCATTCTAAATATTACGAATTTTTATCATTGTGAGACGAACAATAGATAAACAATTTTTTTTTAGTTCACGGATTAAATTAAGAAAGCATAATTTTATTTTGTCAAACTGAAACCAAATTCTCTGTCGGGTGACGACGTTATGTGTAACCACATTTCAGTTTTGGCAAATTTTTACATTTTTTGGTGGAATTCCACTTAATGAACTAAAGACGCATGAATTGGTCTACAAAATAATCGATTTCGTCCAGACACTTTTGGAGGATAATGGAAAAATTATGATTTATTTTCAATTTTCCAACAAGACTCGTTATTGAGGACAGGACTTCCATTTCCATAAACTGGAATAAATTTCTTAGTCGTATGACAAATTTTGTGGGTAACCAAAATTTACATCTGATTAATTATTAATATATCAATTAGATCCATTTGGCAGACCAAATATATATGATCCATTCGAAAAAATAATCGATTTGGTTCAGTCATTGTTGGCAATCAAATCAGATAAGTATCGGAACGAACCCTCTGAAAAATACACGAACCCTCTGTTATTATTATTGATATGCATTGAATATCCGTTTGTCATGTTTTTCTTGTGTTTTAAAATTAGAATAAGAATTATAAAATCCTCTAATATTCAAAGAAATTCAACATTCCGTTGCCATCAATGTCTTTTGCGGTTGCTGCATATGATTTGTTCTTGCGAGGGTTATTGCGGACAGAAAGTTTGATTGATTCAAAGCAATTTTCAAATGCATAAAGTAATGATGATTTACATTCTGTCGGAAATTGGTCAATAAAACGCAAAATATTTTTTATTTATCATTTTCTTAAATGACGGTTTTCAGTCAGCATTTCTTTCACTTTATTGACAATAACTTCAGTTGAAGACTTAGAGCAGAACGATGCAAAGCTTCCAACATATCTCGACCGCTTTTGAATATACTGCAATACTCATATGCACGAGATTTTGATAAAATCGATACCGGAAAGTCCACTTACAGCACAAATTTGCAAACCTCATATCTAACTTTGTTACTTTTTATCTTGGAGTTTAGGCCAAATCGAGAGAGTGGGGAAAGAGTCCTTTTTTGGGGATTCGATATTCAGGAGATCTGGAATTCCACCATTGTTCAATACTTATGAGAGGAATGAAAGTAAAAGTAAAAACTTTGACGTTTTGTTACTCACATTATAAAATAAGGACTTTATTTGTAGATTTGAAGTGAAGTGAAGATTTGAAGGTGAAGTAACAAGTGACAAGAAGAAGACAGGCACAGTCGGGATTCATGACGACACCTCTCGCAATAAAATAGCGATCGATACAATTACAATGTTGTTTGAAATGACATTTACGCTAACAAATAAATAGTTAATTTTAATAATTTATTCAAAAATATATCATATAATAGTAATTCATTGTAATTCAAAGAATGAGTCCAACAGGGTTCAGCAACACACGTGCGATGCATTACATGAAAGATCATATTCAAATTTTGCATCAGCATGGAGATTAGTTGTGTCAATCTAGAAATAAAATGAATTTTGATGATCTCTATAAGGGGCCTTCTCAAATGATCACTTCAAAGATTTTTTTTTTTTGGATAGAATTTACATGAATTAAAATAAAATTGTTTGAAGTTCCTTATGTAGTAAAATTCACCTGTCATCATGTATTTAACCGATAAAATCCCTTTGTTGTGCTGAAAATATTTATAAATATTTGTAAACGAAACCATGCTATTGCAAGGATTGCTGTAATTTGTTCCCTTTTTAGAAATTTATGTAAAACTATCGAATCATCTAACATTCAAATGCGCTGCCGCTCAAATTACAGTATATTTGCGTTAAGCTCCGGTTTAACGAATTTTTAATTCAGTTGAATACATTGGGATCCTCAAAATAAGCCTTTGTCCGATGACGTCCTCTTACGCAAAACTGCCGATCTGACCGCAGTTTATTTTTCTCCCATTTCCATTACATCACAAGAATATGAGATCGCTTCGTCATAGTTCTAAACTCTGTACGTGTTTGACGCTGTCTACCAAGTTGCGTTAGTGGCACAGTGTTTATAAAAATTCGTAGTTAAACCCCTACAAAACACTTATGATCCATCTTCACTTCATTTTCATTTTCTCCTTTTTTTCTGGAACACAAACGATTAAAAAGACAGAAAATAACTTAAAATTTTAACGCAATTTAAGCTTATTTCATTCGTTGTTATTGCAGTTGGTGGTGTCCAAGGGTCTTATCTTTTAATACCCGGGATCAGCCATTGAATGAGCACTCCGGCCAACATGCGGTGCTAAACCAATGTCTTGCATATTTTCAAATGGATCCTACACAATAATTCCTGTAGACGTACGTACGTCGACGTACGAGTATATATGTGTGCTTGTGTATCAGTTGTTGTTGTAGCGATTGGATTTAGCTTTAGCACTTGATTAGTTTCGCTTTTGGAGTTTACTGTTGGTGTTGTTGTTTGATATAAAAAGGCTGACTTTTTTCCTGGTGTATGTTGAAATTATAAAAAAGGAAGAATTGAAACAACTGCAAACGAAACTAATTTTCTTGCACACGATGTTGACCAAAACGGATAAAAAAACGTTCAAGCTGTAACACTACCAACAACATCAACGATCAGCCATGCCATAAAAACAATTCAAATTGAGAGCGATCGCGCGCCTCTTGCATTGGATCCGGGTTGCGAGGACTGCAATAAAAGTTTTCTTCGCGTGAGAAAATTTGTGTTTGTAGAAATTTATTCGAATTTTTAATTTTATCTGAAATGGGATTACTAATATTGATTTGTCAGTCTATGCAAGAATGGAATATTGTGTTTGGAATTGTTTACCTTTCACTAAGAAATAAGTAATAATACTCTCTTTGGATGGAATTTAAAATTGTGTTCACAAAGTTTTCTGGTGTGTTCAATCGAAAACTGTAAATGTTTACCACACAAAATTGTTATCCCCAGGCACAGTGATTTTGAACTTCTGAATCGTTCAATAAATTTCCTCATCTTAGGCAGCTGGGAGCAGGTAATTATCTGTCAGGACGTCGCCGTGTTCCACACAGCAAATGATGTAATGGACATTCTGCATGAACGATTGGAGTTAATCACCAAGATCGTGCGAATTAATAGCGGCAGACTTTTTCTCGTAGGGTTTTCTTAAGTCGCAGGTCCACTTTTCAGTGATTTCATTTAAGTGAATGTGACCCAGGCTATCGCTCAAATTCCGTCGGATCTGTGTACCATAATTATGTAAAACGGGACCTCTCGGATTCGTGGCACCTTGCAAAGTCGCGTCGGATTTTTAAACAATGTAAGTTCCGTACATACATTGTCCTTTCAAATAAAAAAGAAATTTCGTTAATCCATCACATACAAGTACAGCTTGCGTTACTACATCTCAACATTGGCCTTCTATGTCTCTTATTTTTTACGGTGATCACACCTTTTCATTCAGCTTTTTTTAACAAATCTAATATACGAGTACTCTGCTGTTGCTCGGTGTTTTCTGTTATCAAAGTTCCCCACAGTTTAAGTATTAAAAAAAAAACTGTGTAGCTTTTCCTAGGTTTTTTAATTTCCTCTCTGCCTAAAGTTTTGGTAAAGGCAGCTGTTGCCTATCTGATTGTTAAAATCCATATCAAATTATTTACCTCAAGATTTTATTTAGATTGTTTAACAAATTTCGTTCTATTGTCATAGAGGCGGGTTGTAACTCAATGGTTTATCAATGGGATACATTTGCTTGAAAGGCACTCTGGGTTAGTGGGTCATATGAATGTGAGGGAATCCTAATCCGAGAACGCATACTGAAGTTATTCGTAAATGAATGCAATTTTGCGGTAGTGCAATGCATATTTAGATGCTTCCGTTGTTGATCGCGTTGTTTTGCAAAGTAATGACGTTAGCGAGAGTGAGTGGTCAGCTTAATTTTTCTTCCAATCCCCTCGTAAGACCGTAAGAATTTCTGATACAAAAGTTGATATGTTTGAATGTTTAGCCCGATCAGACGACGTTCGTCTGTTGGACGACGGTTGGTTGGCTGTTTGCAACGGCCGTTACTGTGCTTGTTGTTGTTGTTTGCTCTTGTTTAAAAGTCACTAGAGGCGCTTGTTTGCGATTTGTACTTTGTTGTTGCAGTTGATGTTGATGTTGCCTCCAACTACAACTTCAATAACAACTGCAACAACAGCAATAACAGCCGTAGCGACAACAACGAAAACAACAACAGATAAATATAATAATAAGAAACAACCTTAATTTGCAGAATAAACTCTGATACGGCAACAATGCCAACAACAATAACAACAACATAAAATGAAAATTGCTATGAACTTTGTGCACCTCTGTTTTTTTTACTTCTCAATGATTCGACTGAGGTAAATTTTGTTGTGAACGTGAAAAAAGTTGGAAAAAATGTTCATTTAGTTTAACATCACGATGTAATTTTAAAAATTACTTTTACCAGCAATTCCATCCCAAGAACGGCAACTGCAACTTACAGTCGAATTTTGTTTAAGGTATGTTTTATTGTTGTCTCACAAATTTAGGTTAAATTTCCTCGAGGAGGTTTACAAGATTAAACACAGCCTCCGAGTACGATCCTCAAAATGCGAAAAAAGTGGCAATTTATAAGCTGAATTCATTCAAGAGAATATGTATAAAGCGCTCAAGGGTTACATCCTGCAAGCATGTCTTATATTCCATAAAGTACTCTAGCAAATTTTATTTGTATGTTTGTCAAGCTGTAGAAAAAATCCAACATACAAACAAAAATTTGAAAATGGTAACTCTGCCTCTTAACCCTGTTTCCGGTGAATTCTTATTATGCATCTTAAGTCCCGACCACTGACTTATATACAAAATCATATCAACAACAGATTATTGTTCCAATATAATAGAAAAAATGTTCACATTGGTTCAAGACAACAGTCCGAAATAACGCCCATAACACTTGTATGTTTCACATGTCAAAAGTGCACTGATAAGTTGTAAGATCATGTCAATTGTAGTTTACTTATAAAAGTTTATTGATATTTGAAAAAAGATATAAGGCGTAGTAAAGACAAATCCACTATTTTCCCAACAAAAGTCTTTAGTAATCTGTATGTTACGTTGTGCCGACCGTGGCACAATGGTTACTACACGCGACTATCGTTCGCATGGTCACAGGTTCAATCCCGCATACTGCCACCTATGTGACGAACACTTCTAGTAGTCGAGTAATCGACATGTGCTTCTCAAACTGTGACGCTCGGAGTCATTATTAAACTATAGATGACATTGAGTGAGTCTAAAAATAGAAGGACTGTAAGTTCACAGAATGTCAATGTCTCATTGATGAGATGCAAAGTTATTTGTTTTTTTTTGTTATGTCACGTCGTATAAGTGCGATCGGGTTACACCAGACGGCGTCAGAAAGATAAGATTTCGTACTCATGCACTTTTGTGCTTGCTTTATTCAGTATTTTTTGAGCGGTCAAAGATTGACTTCAACAAAGAGAATATACGGCATATTTTACAGTTTTTCTTCGATAAAGGCGAAAACGAACACCAAGGGGCTAACAGCATTGTTTCGATTGCTCGTGAGCTAAACAATCTTACCAACCATTTGGAACCACTTGAATAAGCCGGGATGCAAAAATAGCTCGAAAAAGGAGTGCCACACAAGTTAACACAGAAAATCTTATGGGTCGAATTTCAATCCGCAAATAGCTACTGAATCGCAATAAAATCGACCCATTTTTGAGGCAGATGGTGATTTATGATGAAAAAGGCGTCAATTACAAAAGCGTTAAGGAAAAACGGTACTGACCGAATAGCGATGATCCGGTGCAAACGGATCAGTAACCAAGCCAGTATTGATGTTTTTTCGCATGTTTGATGAGATTGACAGGAAATCAACTACTATGAGTAGCTCACCTACGGCCAAACTTTTAATTTTAATCTATACACAATCGAGCCATGCAGTCATTTCGGTGAGTACCGAACGTCATAGTTTGAGAAGTATTTACACACTTGTGGATTACTCGATTACATTACATTGAAGTGACCACCGCTCAAATAATGATATGTAGGGTTGAACATACGATCATGCGAACGATAGTCACGTGCCATCGCACCACGACCCACAATAAAAATGAATTAAAAAAAAAGAATAACAGGTAAAATTGAAGAACAAACTAACCCAGATATGACCTTGGTTGAATTAATAATGCATCAGTTTAGGAATACAATTTGACTCGATTAATGCATTCCCCGTGATTGGGGCTTTAGCGTACTATGTCGTGTTTTGAAAATAGGCTACCCTAATGTGTGTTACAACTACCTCGACATCAGGTTTTTTATCCACTGCTTATAAGGATCTGTCGTTTGTGTTATGTAAAATACTAAAACCTACTCTAGTTTGCCTTATTGGACCTTATAAAACCCGGTAAATCTACAACTGACCAGACATTTACACAGCGACAAATCTTGGAGAAAACCCAAGAAGAGATCGAGACAAACCAGCTTATCCTTGACTTGAAAGCTGTAAAAACTGTATGAGGAGAAGGCCGAGATTGATATTCCTTCCGATATCTTACGTTTTTGTAGATGAAATCTTGCGGGGTCATTTTATATCAAGCGGTGCGTTAGATAGGTTGAGGAAGTCTGCAGTAAAGACATCTGATACCATCTCAACAAATACCATAAGTAAACGTCATTAATACAAAGTTTTCATGTTACTGCGGTGGCTATTTGGAAAATTCGTCCTAGTTTGGTGTGAATAACTAAAATCCGACCGGTATCTAGACCGGTTGTATCCATTTACAAATTTGCACGTCAAAGGAGCGACAACATTTGGACCCTTACGGTAGCTGCCTACGATTATATCCTCGTCCTTGTTTCTGTCGTCTCCCCTGTTGTTTTTTTCAACAATGTCTCCAATTGTGCCATGTCAAAAAATGCAAACAAAAACCACAATAACTTCACAAAAAAACCGCTGCTAAGCACAAAGCACCAGCTCGCACAAATTCTTCCTTCTCCGACTTCTGAGTTTTGTTAGTCGAAATGCTTTAGAACTTCCGCTTCCTGTTTCAAAATATCATAACAGGGTGTTGATGTCATATTGTTGTGTACGAAAGCAGACAAAATAGCTGAAAAGATGAGAATAACAAACAGAATGAAAATGGTGAAAAAATCCTTAGAAAGTTGTGGTTAGAAAGCTGATTTTCCTTACTCTCTCTCTTCGTTAGCTGTGGCTTGCAAACAAGGGGTGCAAGGATGGACTCGTATCATACATTGCCGTTGTTGATTGGTTGTTGTTGTGCTTAGCAGAGATGAGTTGGGGTTTTAAAAGACAACAATAGCAACAACGGAAAAAGATGACCAGAAGTGCATCAGCTGCATGTGATGGGATTGCTTAAAACCGCAATTTAAAGCTGATGTTGTATTTCAAATTCGAAAAGGGATGTTTTTGAGGAATTTAATTTAAAATTGAAAGAAATTGTTCCTTCTTTATCTGCGTATTTCGATGTTATTTAAGAGATTTCTGCGAAATGTAATGTGCTATAATATATATCAGAAATTCCAAAATGTAAAAAAAGATGAACGTTTTTAAACAATAATTTTGCTGTATAACTAAAAAAAAAGAAAAAAGAAATAAACAAATATATACTTTCACATACACTATTATTCAGCGACGAGTTCGAATGCCAATTTGAGAGTTTGTACTTGAAAATTCCGCTAGGTGGCCGTATCGTGACAATCGAACCAGCGATGTCAAGTGTAATTTTTGTGACTTGACTTGATTAACGATCTTAAATATGAAACGTAAATCTGTCTATACTCGTAATAAATCCCAAACTGTATAACATGAAATCAACTCACTTTGCTCTAAATACTGCCATGATATAGGTTGCTGTAAGCTCTTCCTATAAGCTCGGAGTGCATTTACTATTAAGACTCTCAAAATTAAAATTCTATTGTTGCTCAGGTACCGTAAGCCAGTTTTTTCAGGAATTATATTTTCGAACCACAGGATGAGATAGTTTCATTAATTTTTGATCTTCAAACTACCAAAAATATCCCACACAAATGACTAACACTGCTAAAAGAGGCCGCTAAAGTATAAAGAATAAACGAAGATATTTGCATTTGAAGTCTTGAGAATTATTTTGAGTTGAAAATCGGCAGATATCGTTCGCATGATCGTGGTTTTAACCCCCGATACAGCCACCTATCAATATTTGAGCGGCAGCCACGCTAATATATTGTAGTGCTAGTAAATGCCTTTTAAATTGTGGTGTTCGGAATTCCGCTGATTGAGTCTAAAAGTAGAATGCTTGTAAGCTTACTCAATATGAGAAACTCTCCCATATCTCATTCATGGGATGCAAAGGATTTTGTTCACTCTCTCACCAACATATGGTACACACTTAGTAATGTAGATTGTGGGATGGCACCAAAAATTCATACGAGTATATGGCATTTTTAAATTCACAAAGTGTAATGCATGTAGTCCGGACTATAACGTGGATGCACAATAACCTGCCAAAAAAGCTTTCGGAGCTTCTGGCGAGTCACTATCGATTTGAGTAGTCGGGCATTGTCTTAATGGAACACAATCCTTTCCTATTAGTCGAAGCTGGCCGCAAATTTTCTTTGCCTTAACTCGTGAGAAATGTGTCACATGCCTTTCTTTATAATACCATGAATAAAAACTCAAATTTTAATATAGTTTACGTTTGTGGGCGCAGATGTTAGCGTTTTATAATTTTTGAATTTTATTATCACTGATATAACACTGATTGATTTTTACTTTTCAATTTTAAAAACCAATACAGAAAATTCAGATGAACTGACCCAAAGTCCTTTACATTGGAAAAAAAACTTATTTTGTTATTTATTGAGGTTAGTTATTATAACTACGAATCTTGGTATGTGTACGAGTACACGGATTAAATTGGGTAATCTGTATGGGAGGTACCAGAAATGGTGTGGCTATCAGGCCAATTCTTTTTACACTTTACAAACCAATGTAACGTAATCGACAAAAAACTTAGGTTATTGCAATTCCGGAATTACCTGTTATAATTTAAAAAAGAAATTTTGATAAATAGATCGACTTAAATGAGAGGTACCAGAATGGGAGCGACAACTCGGTCCATTCTTAATTCTTAACTTTAGCAGGTACATGATATATGCCAAATATAACCCAATTTAGCATAACTGCTTGAAAGAGATGTATTTAAGAATATATTGAATTAAGCGGTCGGTTGTATGGAAAATTATCTTGAGCAAATTAAGTCTATAGACAAATATACAAATTTGATGCAGTCTACCAATTAGGAATTGGAGAGGAGATATTAGTACCAATGGTATTGTGGAAATGGGGTCCATCGGTCAATTTTTTGGAACTTTGCCAAGTATTGTAAGACTTTAAATATCATGAATCGCATTTGGGCAAAAATATTTAGTACTTTCGACGTCTCCTTCTGATTGTTATATGATGTAAACCTTTATTCCTTTCGGAAACGGTTTAATAAAAATCATTTTTAATTATTATTATTAATTTGTATTGGAAAACTCAAAATAAATGTTGTAATTAATTTTTATTGCAAAAATCTGAAGTAATTCTTATAATTAATTTATGCAGAAAATAACCAGGAAGATACATTTTTGACATTCCAATAAAGTCCATCAACAAACAAGCATTTTAATATAAATATTTCTTGTATATGTGTTACGTTTCCTTTCCAGTGATTATTTCGATTTAATAAACGTGTTTTGTGGTCCCTCCGCTAAAAAGTATATGAAACAGACATCAGGCGTAAATACCTAAGATGAGAGTTGCAAATTTTCGAGTTTAAATTTCATTCATGTATTCTTAAACAAAATTGGTGTGAATATGAATTAATTATTGTATGCTTTATGGAATAAGTAGATAACATTTATTCGATTTGTTTATTGATATTATCGATATGAAATTTTGTATTGCGTGTAAAAGCAATGAATCTTTATCCCACACCAGTTGCGAGGGTGAAATATTTAGATTTTGGTTGTGTAGAAAATTTGTAAATTTCATTTGCTCCAGAATTAGTGTTTCTGTTGAACATAATCGTCCTAAATGTGGGGCTCCCTCCTACTTTAACTGACAGCACAAGTTAGCCAATATATGCTCAACAAAAAAAGATTTGACATAAGCAGCTGTTGCTGTACTTCTTTCCCATTGTCATTTGTTTTAGTTGAAGAATATCCACGTATCAATGTCTAAATTTTTCCGTCTTTTGAAGAGTTCACCCAAATTAACTTGGAACATATTTCAGAGGATAACTGCCTATATTTCCCATTGTTGTGACAAACTGGTTTCTGATTTGTAATAATGTTGCTTTTAAAATATAAATCAGGCATCTCCTTCACATATCAATTTTTGTAGGCTCAGCATTTGTAAACTGATTATTCCCCACGTGTGTAATGGGGGGCGATGAAATGAACGATTTGATTGAATGTCCCCGATTTTCTCTGACGTCCGTTCTCATTTTCCATTCTACATATTCATCTCACTAAAACACCTTTGCTATCTTCCTGCCTACAATGAATGCAAGTTTTCTTCTTTTTAGAATTTTCTTTGGGAAACATTAACATGTTTTATACATCCCGTTTTCACCCCATTCACCAATGCTGCGATCTGAAAATTATTGTGGAAAATACAATTTAAACATATCTGAGACCATAAATATCAAGACCATTTTCCCCTTCGTGGTTATACTATTGGTAATAACAATATCTTTCCCCTCGTTTCACGAAAGGAAGAAAATAACAACAATTTCTCAAATGATCACGTTCACGATTTGCTTTTAATAAAACAAAAATAATAGTAACAGCTACAAAAAATTGAAACTTTTTCTCCATAAACGTTGCTGTTTTATATATATTTTTTCAAACGTTGGAAACAACGGCAACAACACAAGCCGAAAGAGATCCTTTGAACAAAAGCCGAACCGACTTTTTTGTGTTGTTGTTTATCTATCCAAAAAGGCATAACCATAATCATCATTGTCATCATCTGCAACGTCAGCAAGCAACAGCATCCAATAGCTGCAGCACCAATAGCTGTAGCAACGGAATCGGTATCAATATCAGCAGTAGACGCGACCGCTCAAAACTGTTCCAGGCCAGTCGATCAGTTCCTTCATCCATGATTGTTATTATCCGTCCGTCTGTCTGACGTTCACATGACCGTCATTTTCGTCGCTGTCGTCATCGTCATCATCAATGTCAACAAATAGCTTTAAGCGATGGATATCGGCTCACAATTTAATATCAAAAGATCCATTCATGTCGTCTGTACTACATATATAACACAAGACGTGCGCGATAGCGCTTACCCACAGCCCACAGAATCAAGGGCGACAGTGAGAGGGGAAGCTGCCGCATCTTTTATACGACTGATAATACAAAGCGGTATGTTTGTGTAATGTTGCATCAAGTGCATCATCATCAGCGCTAGCCTCAATGGTAAATGGTTCCAACAGCGGCCACGTCAACGGCAACAGTAACAAAAAATTGTTGGTTGCATCGTTGCAAACATTGATAAATTCTAATTGTTAAATTTAATTGCCATATCCGTTGCAAATATCTGTTTTGCTATATAGTTATGACTTGGTGAAAATAAAACTGCTTCAAACCTCATATCACTTAACCCATTGGTTACAATGGCCATCGGAATAAAATAAGCGCTCTGAATGATCTGTATTGAATTGCATATCACGTATGGAATTGTATACAAATGTGTACAAATGTTCTGTCACATAAAAATTTTGTTATAATAAAAGTGCAGCACATCCTTTGAGTTCATTGACGCAATGCAACGAGAGTACAACGAGATAATTCTTATGTTGAACGTTTTACAATTTGCAAGTGATATATTCATTTGTTAAAACTATATAAACTTATAAATTTAGAAGCCGATCATATGGATATCCAATCGGTCAATTGGCAATTTATTCGCAATTATTTTTGACTCGCTAATCACAGTGATATGTGTCACGGAAAATGTTTAATAAATGTTGGTTGAGAAGCACATGGTGAACTTCTGAGTGTTAGAGTTGACTGTTTCTATGAAGAAGTATCTTTTAGGGTTTGCATCCCTTACAAATAGCGACTGATTATAATGGTATTTCATGTTTCTTGGAAGCTCTTCGATGAGATAGAAATATGTTTACAATACAATGTTGATTTTTTTTATATAATAATGTACTGCCTTGTCAGGATGCAGAAGTTTAAAAATGATGCACTGGCCACTTGAAAGTACGTCTTTTTGTGGTTCCATAGAGATGTTCCAGAGGTTCCATTACCAAAAAATTTAAGGCTTGACAAAGGATAACGGATTTTCCTCACGAACGTAGCCAAGAACGGAGAAATGACGGATAGAAACTGACGTCGAATTAGCGCTGGTCACGAATCTTGTAATCCTGTAATTAAAACTATGGTACCATTTAGAGCATCGAAGGAAAAAGTACCCACGTTTAAGACCAATTCTGGAAACTTCTTGGAAAGAATTATAATCCGGTCCACATAGAAATATGCCGTAGCAAAAACCAACCACCCTGGGGCACGGTTTCTAACCTTAAGTTTGAGTAAGATCTGAAACGTGTTAAGATGGGCTCTGATAAAATTGAATTTGATAAAAATAAAATTAAATGAAAATTTGCCTTTGGCAGTTGGGAGTATAAATAGATATGATAAATTAATATTTATTTCAGTTTTATGAAAAAACAGTCAGAAAGATTTTTATATTTTAATAATTTGAACACAATAATGTATTGAGAGTGGGAAGAGATGTATTTATTACGACTGCGTCTTCGTCAATATGGTTTTAAAATACCATGTCGTTTCAATAATTTTCAGAATATTCTGCAATATCATTGGAAAAACTGAAATGAGGGGCCATTGCAATTCGCAAACTCAGCTTTAAACTTTTGTGTTTCAAAATTATCATTAGTTTTCCTGTGCCGTCTAAATAACTGAAATATAATTTAAAGATGTTTTAAAAAAAATATGTCCTAGTGGGTATTCTAGAACACACAAATTTAGTACTGGCGATTTTTTCAAGACGTCTCTTAAGAAGACAAAAACTTTTCTTTTAAATGCTTCTTTGAAAGTTTCAAATTAAAGTTCATATTATATAAAATATTAAATATAAAATTCCTGAAAACAGTATCGCAGTTAGCAGATATATTATGTATTCATCATCATCATCCTTCATCAAAAGCCAAAATATCATATTTTGTAAGGTTGTGGAATGTACCGTTAAAGGAACCAGCTGATAATGTAGGGTGGAAAGTGGAGATACACGGTATACTCTAATGCGCCTTCTTACTATAGGGAAGGAAAATGTTAGCATTAGCGACTCTACAACTTCTTGAAACTTTAAAAATTAGCAAATATTTTGATTCTGGAAATACCGGGTTTTGCTTTCAAATAGTCTAGTTGGGACTGGATTAGAATTTGTCATCACTTCCGGAACATTTGTGAACGGGTTTCTAGTATATTTAGTCAGCTAATATAAATTGTCATTATGTTCAATATGGTTTATGGGTTTTGACATTGTATTTTTTATTATTTTATTAAATATTTTCCTCAATTTATCAATTGGCTGTCAATTACCCTCTGAGGTCCAGAACATATAAATTAAAAACACATTTATTAAACGATTTGTACAAAATCGACAAGAAATTATAGTTACCAAGGTATATCTCCTATTATATCTTCTCTCTTCTGGTAAAGTTTAAACTTTGTTACAATTAGACATAAGGCAAGTCAATGTACAGTGGGCGGTTTTTTACTCAAGTGCTTCGTTGTATGAGATGCTAACTTTGTCTTTAATTTAGCCTTTGCAGTACCAATATACTCGTACACCTTCTGATATATGTTGTTTTTTTATAGATGAAGCTTGATTTATCCAGTTTCCTTATTTTCGATTTTGTTTTGCTAGGCAAGCTGTTAATCATGTCGTCCGATTTAAACGCGGGATTAAATTTCTGTATTGTAAAGATTTAAATATTTTAGTCTTTCAAAATAACCGGTTACATATTTTGTTGGTTTATAACTTTTCGGAGATAAATCTTTCTCTTTTCTTGTTGCTTTGCAATTAGATTGGAAAATTAATTGCTCTATCGTCCGTTGTGGAAAGTTATTTTTTCCAATCTTGTCCAAATTTGTGGTATGTGCTCGTAATGGGACATCAATGATTTTTAAAATTGAACGGATGAAGATAGTGGCGGTATTTATAGTTATCATTATGGTGATGAAACATTCTTTCGCTCATTTGGCATGTATTGGTCTCCAGTACGTTGACCACGAATACAAATATTCCCCAAATTCGCTTTTTCTGTAAATGTTATTAGGAATATACAATATTCTAAACTACCGGCAGCTGTCTGAAATTGAACCGATTTCAGAGTGCGACGATGATACATACGACAATTTTAATAACTTTGATAACTTATTTGGGACACAAAAAGACCGAATTTTATTTGAAAACTTTTTGAATTTTCTTAACGTGATGTGATTTCAAGAAGCACCAACAAACAACTACCAATGTTTATTTAATACCTCACGTTAATTTTTTTATATTTTTTTGAATTGAGACGATTTTTTTTTTAATACTCGACGTTTTAAAAATGTTTAAAACATATTCGGATTTTAAGCCATAAAATCTCCAAGTTCTATAGTAGATTTCCATCATTACACCGCATTGGAGGACAAATTATGCTATATGAAAAACGTTAGCAATAATATTAGAAATAAGAGTGACGAATGGAAAAGTCGGTTCAGTAAATATTGTCAGAAGTAATATTCTCCATTTAGTAAGGCTTTCTGATAAAAATATACTCATTTTGTCAGAATTCTCAGTATTTCGGGAAATTTACAAATCAATACTGTTTCTCGTGTAATGATGAACTGTGTGAAAATAATAATTCTTAGCTTCATGCAGCAATTTTTGCATTACTCTTATCAGATCATTAATGCTTTTTAACATACTTTACTAGCGATAACAATTTACACTCATCAGGCTTTATACTCTGTTATCGTGACGTAAATAAATTGTAAATTAGTATAAAATAAAGCCGAGTTGTACTATTTTCCAAATCGACTGAGTTGTCACGGAACAATGACGATATAGAAACCCAAACGAAACAAATTAAATTATTTTAAAAAAATTATATCTGAAAGCAATTCTCATTCGTTGGAAGGCTGTAAAATCAAAGAACCAACTTGATGATTATTCTCTTCAAATAAACGGCGTAACACAAAATATGGAAGACTTGGTTACAGACATTTATCTGCGCTACGACAGTTCTATAGTTCGATGAAGGGGCATCAATCAGTGCTAAGCAGCCTGTATAGGTGATCAATATATGTAATACCTTTAACTTTTCTCAACTTTCAGTAGACGGAATTGTCATAATTTTATGATTTTGTCAATTTTGGTCCAAAAGTATTCCCAAAAGCGGGGTTTTTAAACCAATAACATGCATTTGTTTTTATAGCAATAAAATAAAATTATTTTGCTATTTATAAAGTGTGACGCTATCACATGGAACAATAACGTACGATCAATCGATAAATCGGTATTTAACTAAATACGCATGTGCTTTAGCAAGTCCCGATAGTACTGTGTGGGTTAATCCTACAAACGCGTCCAATTCCACGTTTGCCTTACCGACAACCGTACAAACAAAAAAAATTGCAATAATTGTTTAAAAATAAGAGCTGAACTGAAGCTAAAGTTTTTTCTTCATTTAAAATTTATTAAGACAAATGAAACTTTTAACGATTGCTCTGAGCTTCGAACCGAAGGAGCGTTGCAACCACAACGCAACTATGCATTCCCAATACTGCAATATTAACAATCATACCACAATAGCAACAAAAAATATCACAATAGGATCCCGCTATATGTCCGTCCTTTCTTTTGTTCGTCCATCCGTCTGGCCGGATTTGATTGTTATTAAGCAAAATAAAGAAGAAAAAAAAGTAGCTGCAATCTCCGATGTCGAATAAATGTTGACATATGGAGAAGAGGTTTGCGACTTCAACTACTTTTGGTTGGAACATAATTTAGACTTGTGGCCAACTTAAGGCTGCAAAGGAAATGTAAGCGCCGCCGCCATCGTCATTTGTGCAACCTGTTCAACAATCTGAGCTAACAACTGAGTGTGGCTTTGGCGATTTAGCTTTCTGTATGCACGTGTGTGTGTGTGTGTGCGCATGTGTGTATGTTTAAGGTATTATATCAATTTTTATTGCCGGCATATATTTCATATTATTGAGTCGTTTCAATAAATCGCTTTTGGAAATTGTGAAATCAAAGAGAAGACGAAAAATCTCGGTCACTTAATGTAGCTCATTATCATCGTATTGGGAAATATCGTAGTTAACAAGTGCAGAACAGAAGTTATTTGAGAATGACTTGAAAAAGTGCCGACTTTTGTATTAGCTAAGGGGATTGTTTTTGTTATACGGCAATGAAATGTTAAAGTAAGAGTATTTTTATTTGTGCCAAATTGAAAAGTAACCCGAAGATTTGGTTTGCAATTCGTTTCATATAAATACTGAGTCACATTTGAGGTTTAAGAAATGGTTAAAAACATGGCTCATACTTAATACATTAGAACAGCTCATATGGGCGCAAAAGTGATTCTGGGAGTTTAATTTTAGCCATTTACTTCGCATCACCAAATTATCAAACTATGATGTTCAGGATTCTGAGTTACTGACGATATCTTAATACGAGCATTTGGAGACATGGAATAATTTATTAGATAATGTCGTATTTATAGTTTGTCATATTGCCGGGAAATCATATGTTGGTATAGAAGATGGAAATAGCTACTTGTCGCTTAGAATGAAATTTTGCCTTTCTGTGACACCAGTGTGCAATATTCCATTTATATGTCATTCTGTTTAAATTATTGGTCAACCTGTAACTTGTAATATATTGGTCGCTATTGGACTGTAAAGGTCCTTTCTATGTGCATATCATAGCTGATTATCAAAACTATTTTTATATATATGGTTAGTGAAGTAAATGGTGTCATGGAAGAGATGCCATAAGTAGGCATTGAATAATAACTTTACCGACAGGCCATTCGAAAATGTTCCAAAGCCATTCGCAGATGTCTGAGTGAATCAAAGCAAATATTATTTGTAATTTCGTTTTTAACTAATGGAATGGAATTGAGTTTTAGCTTGATTTTGTTTTGGTTGCCGGGAACAGAATCAAAATGGGGTATAGTTTTAACCCAATAGAAAGGGTGATGCAGTAAAGTCCTCCATACATTTTGGTGGCCAAAGAAATGTGGATTTTCTTGAAACAGTTTCCCCAATAGGCTTGTTCAATCTGATTACAGATGATAGGGATTTTCTTTTTAACTAATTCTGGAAAGGAAATACGGATTTTTGTATATGTGATGTGTTACCTCATCTGAAGTGCTATTTATTTAGTGAAAGGTTTGTCATTAACGAATATGGATCGGTTTACAAACAAAGATCGCGTAAAAATAATTAAAACTTACTACAAAAATGATGATTCATCCACTACAGTAATGACATGCCTTCAATTTAATAGCGTGTAATCAATTTGGATTTTCTTATTATGAGCTCCGTATTTGTAATATTTAACAAATTGAAAAATTTTGTTCATATTAATATTTTGTGGTACAATCTGAACAATTTAAAATGACTATTTTTGAGATGCATTCTAATTCGCATAATTAATGTATTTAAAAATTTCATAAATTTACTCAACTTGGCGCAGTTCAACGTATTTTGTCTCCATAAACTTAGGGCTTATCAAATCATATCACATCCGAATTCTTCTAGTGTGACAGGCTAATTTTTTCCAGGACGATAAGAAATGTAAAATGTTTCCTACCAAAGCTAAAGGATTTGCAAAAGGAAGGTTATGTTCACAAATTTTACGCACATATACACAATGTGGCCATATTCTTGTTTTGTGCAGCATGAGATAAATAACAAGAAAAAAAAAACAGAAAATTGTTATGTTGGAACCATTGTTGCCGCCGCCATTTATGCGCCGCCATGACAGCCAAGTCATTCTAAAATTGTACATATGTAGGAAAAATTGGAATGTGAGTATGGATACGAATGTGGAAATTCTATTCCCTCAGATATGGCAGCAGAAACAGCCAACTACTACCAACTACACTCAGTATATTGTGCAGCGGCTGATGATGTTGATGATGATGACTGTGAGACACGCAACATTTGAAATTTTGAGTTGTGGCGGTAGGCCAACATAACACCAGCACCAGCTCCAGCAACAACACCAAAAGATAATATGCACCAGTAACAACGGCCCGAAACAACGGCCACATACCAAAACCAACTAAACCACCCGACCGACCGGCCGACAGCAATCTACAAGAAAGTACTTTACATATTTTCCCTACTTTAATATCGTCGCCGTAGTTCTGAATTGAGCGAACTGGAGTTTAGTGCAGTGTGGCTTTAGCTGATACATGTTTAAGCGAATTTCGGAGGGTCATTGCTAAAGTTTTTGCCCAGGACTAACTAAAACATGTTGCTATGTTAAGCTACCGTATGCATAATTATAAGAATATTCTTCGTATTCATACTCACTTTTTAATAATAACCTTGAAACACGAGTCTATAAGAAGATATAGCATAAAAAAACAACGTAAACCGTAGCCGGAGTGGCTGTTACGTCATTCGCATTAGCAAAACTGTCTCGTTTCTGTTAGTTTTCCCGATTTTGCCAGAATATCTATTTTGTGAAACCTATTTGAGAGTAGAATTGGAAAGATAGGAGGGATAACGAAGGTTACTACATTAAGAAACTTAACTAGCTATTTCAATTCATATATAATTCAATTCTTCTTTATTCATTTAAAAAATAATGCATTTTTATTAAGTCCTTCGTGCAGCTTTGAAAAATGAACTCCTTGTTCGAATGCATTACTTTAAATCATCAAATCAAATTAGTTGTATATTTTTATTCAAGTTTGGATCGAGAGATCAACGTAATTTATAGTTTCCTGAAATAAGCATATTAGGGAATTTTCGCTGTAATTCTGCCATAACAGGAATGGCCATGCGATCAGCTGCACCGTTTTTTTTTAAACCACACAGAGTTGAAAGTGATTCTCTTTCTTTTTCAACATCTTTTAGAAAAATCTTGGTAGCAACAGTCATTAGTCACCCTGTACCAACGTACAGGGTTATTCTACATTTTTTGCTTGGAGTTCAAAAGAAATTCGAATTATATAGAAAATTTAAATGAAATATTTGTTTCTGGAAGATTAATTATTATTTAATGTCGTTCATATCAATTACAAGCTTAATATTATCTTAAATTAGCCGACTTGGGAGAAGCACCAGAATTGCGAATGCAATCCCACTATGTTTCATAAATTTCTTATGCCATTAAGTTTTGGTTAACATTTCGGAACTTCTTATAGGAATATTTGTACTCAGCTTGCTGAACCAGCATAAAAGTTTCGGTCAGTTGGACTGACTTATAAACCTCCTCACACCAAAATTTAACGGATTTGATAGTTTACCCACAAAGGTAAATATCGTAATTATTTAATGTACAATCTTCGGCCAAAGCGAGCCATGGTAAAGGTATTGGAGATAAACCATCGTGAGCAGGCATGACAAAAGAGTTTTAGAATTTAATGTTGAGTGTTCAGCAATATGTTGTGAAAATTACTGCAGATGCACAAGTTACGTTGTGTTGTACAAAGCCTTATTCATTCTAAATTATAGGCTGAAAATAGATTTCGATCGTATTCTGTATTATGTTGTGATATACTAGAAGATGCTTGGGTACCTCATCCTGCTTCATCCTGTTCGTAATTGTAGTGTGCAAAGCTATAGCCGATTTTAGTTGACATTTCAAAGTTACATTTGTGTTACGTTTTCTTGTATGTGGTGTGCTGAGGGAGATGAGCTGACTTTCCCGATTTCAGAGACTGTTTTAAGGAATATAAAATATTACAACTGGTCAATTAGTGAATGATTTAAACTCTTCAATGTTAAACTATGGGTGAAATGGATTTTTACGCTATTTTATAATGTTCAAAGCTTTGGTGGAGGTGCCAGAGCGAATGAGAAAAATTCTCCCAATATTACGTTATATTAACTAACTAGTACATCAATTCCAAATTGAAAGCGTAAAAGTGACTTTTGTCAAGACCGTTATTTTGTGTAGGAGACACTAGAAGGGGCCTGGTTATTTTGCCCGTCGAATCATCCATCCAACAGGGTGGCACACACATCATCGTCAGTCGGAAACTGTGACATTTAAAGACTACAATTCGGTTGTGAATTATAGTAGGGAATAGACAAAAACTACTTAACTCTTGAAAGAAGATAAAGCTGATGAGAACGACATCATCATCATCGACGCGACAGCTTCACTGAAGATTGTGATAAATACTACCGATCTTCCGAATTATATTTCTGCTGCAAAATGGCTCGAGGCTGCAATCTGTCTCGTCATATATTTAATATGTTTATAGAAATTGAATGGACAAAACCATAGTGAACTCTAATGGCATACTACTCAACAAAGTGCAACTGCTATTAGAGTACTATGATGGTATTGACAATTTTACTTGATAGTTAGGGATGTTACTGCAGTCTTTTCAAGCATTAAGAAGGAGCGGTTGAGATAGTGTCAAAACGAAGTAAGATTGTTATGGATTCTGCGTGAACGCTGACAGCTATAGTTTTGAAATGGTTGCGACCTGTATCACACTTTAAAAGCATTTCCGCGTGTTGCAGTTAGACAAATTAATAATTACTCAGTTACG